>CAKNXH010037820.1:0-21074 GCA_932178445.1 Andricus quercusramuli | reverse complement strand
AATTGTCGGAAAATTGCGTTACGTAATTTATGCACGACCCCTAACTCCTGAAATAAAATCGACAATCTTGTAAAGTCCTTTACTTAGCATATATCTGTTTTTATTCATATAAAATGAAAGATCTTGAAAGTTAATTCTTTTTCATCTTTTTCAGGAAATGACTGCGTACAAAAAGAAGTTGAAGGATGGTGCGCCGGTAGCGGTAGCGCCGCCGGTGTTTGCCAAAAAGGAGAGCGAAGAAGAATACGAGGAGGAGGACGAATAGCCAGGAGAATGACGGATAGCGAATGCGCGTCAAAGTCTCATCTATCACCCCGTGTCCTTGATCCCGAAGCATACCTCACCTACTGTACATACCATTGACCTTAGAGTGAGCGTACTTACACCACTAGGAGAACAAATAACTAACCACCAGTCCCCGATTATTTACAATAATTAATTAAACAAGAAAAAAATGGCAAAAGTATCCGCCTTTACGATAATTATTTTAAAAGAAATTGTGTGCGTGTGAGAGCGAGATGCGAGACGAGATTTGTATGAGTGACCTTTGTATTTTAACATATTGATAGTAAACAATGTAAAGTGGCGTAAGATAGAGGAAATTGAGAAGCGATTCGATGGCGCCGGATTCTTCCCTCGGAAAGCGCAGGGGCTGATTTTTTTTGCCCTCCGCTCTAGCTTTCAATTTTTCTCGTCTCTCGACCCTCGATTTAATATTCTTTTCTTTTAATTCTTTTTTTTTATTCATCTAAAAATCTAGGGTCGAGCGACTCATGTAAGTAACGTTGAAACTTGGAACTTGGAAGGGAATTTCCGTCAGTCGGCCCATTCGGTGGCAGTGAACACGGAATCATGTGTATCGATAATTAATCCTTGTACAGTTTGTTTGCTCGAGTCGCAGGGCATGGGGCTGCTTCGTGCGATCGTTATGGTGCGGAAATCGCACCCACATACCTGTAAGTATTAGTCTACTAGGAGTAAAAATGGCGCTGCGAATCTTCTTCGCAATCATCTCTGCTTTCTTATTTCATACGCAGATTGCTCAGCTCCTATCCCGAGGCTTCAGGGATCCTGTTTTTCTTTGTTTTAATATTTGATCAATTTAGAGCACATACTCTGTATTTATTATTCAATTCAAGTTTTTATAGTTTACTGAGTAAACTTTCAACTGATTTTGTCCCGAAAGCCTCGAGGTCGGGATTCCAATCACGTTTCGCGAGCAATAAATGTTTTTTCTTAACATTCAAGTTGTTTTTTTCTCGGCATTTTGAGCAATTTAGCGACGAAACGAATAATTGTAATTAACGACGCGCGGTCTCAATGAAATGGACGCAAAACATGTAATTTTTGTTTTGTATTGTAATATAAAATAAGTGACGAATGCGAAGTCGAGGATTATCAAACATGTACCAAAATGTGTACCACGTTTTTTTTTATTATTTGGTATTCCTCCAGTTAATGTGAAAATTTGCATTCACAGAATTAGTGACTCTGTTCTGATTTTTATGGATAAGTCCTTAGCTCCTGCGTCCTTTATAAAGATTTTTTTAAATTGTTTATAACGATAATTATAGTGAAACGGTCCCTGCCCTTGCCATCGCCATTCTCCTTCTTTATTATTCGTTTTTTTGTCAAATAAAAGGAAACTTATCTGAAAATGAAATAAAATTATGTCGATTCGTTTATTGGATTATTGTTAGTGGGCGGATTTGGTCAGTCTGAGCGAAAATTAAACAAATGCGCCCACTAATTATTATTGCTATTATAGAGATTATACAAGAAGGTTGAAAGCGTCGTCTTGCACTGCCTTTTTGGAAAATCTCCGGTGTACAGCAGGATGTATTATAATAAATTATTGTGGTTTCTTGTAATCGTACAAGTTCCTGCGTCCCAGTGTCGTTCAGATCCTAATGCGATGAGATGACATAATTCAACGATGAAATAAGTTTCGTTTTAATATCAGGTTGAAAGGGTTTACATTTTTTCCATTGATTTTCCATATTTGTCAAAAGCAGTATATTCTTTCTGTTCTTTAGATATTTATTTCCTTTTAATTGCAGTGCTTCTTTACAACGCTAGATTTTGGGGAAGAAAAGTGCGTATATAATATTTTTACAATTTCTAGGAAATAAACAATTTTTTGATAAAAGAGTAGTGAGAACGTGACAAAAATTGTAATGAAAGTCCCTAAAAAGCCCTAATTTATTAACAGATTTAGATTTTTTTAGAATAAATGAATAAATAAATTCTTAACAAACGTGCGAAACAATAATTTTATTTTTTTACTTTTTAGCCAAAATATATTCTCAGCTCTTAACACTTAATTATACTTGCAATTAACTTACAACTTGGACACACTCAAGAGGCAAATCATTTGTTTACTCTACAATGTTATTGTTATAAACAAATTACACTTTAAAATATAGCATTTTAGTTTTGAAGGATAGAACTCGTTTCTTTTTGTGTAAACGTGTACCACACATTGTAATAAAAGTGATCGTGAATTGTAAAAATGAATGTATAACGAACAATCCTTGTTTATAAACAAGTAGACAATTTTCGGCCTCTTTCACACCAAATATTTTAATTGGGTATAATAATATATGCTGAATTATCTTCTCGGATTTAGTTCAGTAAACAATTTTCTAAATCGCCACAAAAGCCTCGGAAAGCGTGATATTATCAGGAATTCAGTTTTAATGTTAACAAACTATGGTCTAGTACTGATAAGTCTCAAGTTATTTTGTCCCGAAAAACAACCTTCCTATGCAATTTTATTACGTTTTTCGGAAATAAATTGTATCTTTTTTATTCCACGTGAAAAAAGTGATTATAAGAATAAAAGTATATACATTTCCAGCAAAAATACAAAATAGCGAATGTCCTTTCTCTAATATTTCGCGAAACACATTTACAACTACCTTTTATCCCAAATTTTATCAATTCTTGTCAAAGGGAACGTTTTTCCAGGCGGTAATTCGGAAAATATTAAAGATAGGACATTCAATAGGCACAAGTTATTTCCGAAAAACTTAATGTCTAATAAAATTTAGGCTTTAAACTTTAGGCTTATCAGAGCTAGAGCCTTGTTTTTTTTTTTTGTAGATCTCCGGCAAAAGTCTGCTTTAACTCTTTAAGACCCGAGTTTGTATATGCACACACTTGATGACGTCATCGTCATTATATGCAATAATATTTATAGTGTTTCAAATTTTTTAGAACTAAAAGAAACAATTCTCTTGTCTATGCTGCAAAGAAATCTAAAATATATTAATTTTTTGCGAAGTTACGGTTTTTTAACGCGTTTTTGGGAACTAAAGTTCCCAGTGGCTCTTAAAGGGTTAAAAGATGAGTGAAACTTTAGTCTAAAACGCACAGGACATGAGGTATTTCACAGAAACTAAAATTAAATTAATAGATTTGATACTTTCACGATGATTCATTATAATAAATTTAAATTTAGAATTTAAAATTTAAAGATTTTTCGGGTTTCAATCGTGTGCGAAACTATGAATGTTGCCGACGTTTCGTGAACATTGCAGTTCACATCTTCAGGGCTGACCTGAAACTGAGGTTTCAGGTTATGTTGTTCTTATATATGTATTCTCTACGTCGGCAACATTCATAGTTTCGCACACGATTGAAACCCGAAAAATCTTTAAATTTTAAATTCTAAATTTAAATTTATTATAAAATTAAATTATTTTTTAGGTCAATTTTTCAATAAAAAAATTACTTCTGAAAGTCATGCCTTCTAAACTATCCAAGATAAAACATCAATATCTTTTTTTTATTTTGTAGGGAATTTCGTGCATTTTAACCCCCTGTTCTGAATATTTAGGCGAGTGATGTATTGAGAATGAGCAGTTAAGAAAAAACGGACTTTTGGCACCTCTTTAAAAAGATGTTAAAGCCTTCTGCATTTTACCTGGTGTTAAAGAAATAGTATAAGAAAATTTGGTTTTATATTAAAATGCTTTTTTTGAATGCCAAACTCAGTTTTATGCCAATATACGTTAAATTTCCAATGAGTTCAATGAAAACAATCTTAAGGCCATGTGATGAGTGTCACGTGACCAGATTCCTACCTTACCGGCACTTTTTGCATTTGTCAACTTATTTTCACACGAATTGCCCAAAGATATTATAAGCCTAGATACGGCACGGTGTGTAGTTCGAGGAACTAATTGTAGACGGCGCTCCCGGCGAAAATTGCCCGATCCCCCCATGCCTCTCAACCCGCATATTGCGCGCACCAACTCCTTTGCCCCCACACTCTTCTCCCTCCGAACAAGTCCATCGAATAGCCGATACTCAGTCGGTACATACTTGAAAATATAAAAGAAAAATTTTATATCAAAGATTTTTAAAATTATTATTTTCAATTATTCGAATAAATTGCGCATTAAGGAAATGTGTAGAAGATAAGATGTATTCTTGAATTTAATTAAAATGTAATTGTTTCGTAATGAATATTTTCAGCTGCAAGATTTTTTATGGAAAAGATTAGCTATATTTCAATTAAAATTAACTGTTCATGAATAATGAAAGTAACAAATTTTGTATATGAACTAATAATTAATAACCTTGTGATTGTATTACTCACATTTTTTGGAATACACTATTATTTGACTAAAGTCAATTTTTGTAATAATGCAGAAAATTGTTCTTTTGAGAAAATGGCAGTAGAAATTCTACTAAATGAAACTCTACTTTTGCAAATTCTACACCGCTAATTCTACAGGCGAAAATTCTATACACAAGCATATTTATTAAAGAAATTAAAGGTTTTAAATGTCAACTAGCAAGGTAAAATCACACACCGTAATTGTACACAAAATAATTTAAATTTTGAAAGGATCATTTATTAAAATATTGTCTGTAGAACTTTTTTTATTGTGTAGAGTTTATTTAAATTCACAAAATTTAAAGTATCATTTTGTATAGAATTTTACAGTGTAAGATTCATAACCATATTGAGTTGAAATTGAAAATAATCAATTTGTTTAATAAATATAGATTTAAATATAGATTTTTTTTTGTAGATTCATCGCGTGTAGAATTAGCGATTTAGAGTTTTTAGAATTTTAGATGTAGAGTTAAATTTTATAGAATCACTACCCCCTTACGGTTATTATATTAAGTAAACAATAATTCGTAAATTTTTATGTTTGTATAATTGATTATGAATTAAATCAAGTATAATTAAACAATACAGTTGTATAATATAATTATTTTTTATTTCATTCAATTTTTTTATATACAATATTTCATAAACTTATTAAGATTTGACTATTAGTCAACTGAGTACCAGTAACAATAATAATCGAATAATGCGAAAATTGAACTTTTTAGTAGAAAATTAAGTTTTTTGTTGAAACATATTTTTGGGTTGGAAATTCTACCGTTTTATATAGAGAATTCGTTCTTTTTGGCTTTAAAATTCAACAATTTTGTAGGAACCTCGTCCTTTTATAGAGTAATAATCTTTTTGCTGGGAAATTCATCATTTTGGTTGAAAATTGAACGACTTTGGTTGAAAGTTGAACTAATTTGTTAAGAATTCATATTCTTTAAGATTCACCTTCTTTGGTTGACAATTTAACTATATCATTTTTATAAAATTGATCTTCTGGGTTAAAAACTCATCTTTTGCATTGAATTATTCTTGTTGAAAATTCATTTTCTTTTAAGATTTATCACTTTAGTTGAAAATGTAACTGCAGTGAAATCGCGATATAACGCTCTTCAAGGGACTGACCGCGAAGAGCGTTATAAACGGGAAAGCGTTATATGCGGGAAAAGTCAATTTCTTCATGTCGTTCGTAAATATTCTTCTTTCATCAATCAGAACAGTTATCGTCATTATGAATCATCAACATCAATGATCAATGTCCCGGAAGTTAGATCCGCAAACTCATTTTTTCAAAAAAATGAAAGTTGTGCTAAATTGTGCTAGACTTGTATTATTTTTTAAAAATTCGAAAAAATAAAACTTGTGCTCGAAAAACGCAGTCTTTATTCCCTTTGACAAAATTCCGTGAGATCAACAGTTCTCATATTAAAACTCAGAATGAAAAACTTAAAAAACATAAAAGATCCGAAAATAGTCAAATTTCGAAAAAAATTCAATCTCATAAAACATACAATACCCTAAAATAATCAAAATTTGAAATATCCAAACTGATACTGAATTTTGCTTGACGAAAGGTAATCGTTCACTCAGCTAACAAAATTGTGTAAGCCCAATAGTTTTCATATTAAAACCCAAAATGTAAAACTGAAAGTAACTCGAATTTAAAAATTCGCGGTAAGGACAAATGGCGCCTCATTATTAGGCATTTGTCGAGCACAACTCAGCACAAGTTTTATTTTTTTTCGAAATTTGACTATTTTTTGATCTTTTATGTTTTTTGAGTTTTACGTTTTGAGTATTTAATGTGAGAACTGTTGATCTCACGGAATTTTGTCACAGAGAATAAAGACTGCATTTGTCGAGCACAACCCAGCACAAGTTTTATTTTTTCGTAATTTTTGATTTTTCAAAAAACCGTTTATGGCAGAAATCAGCACAAGTCTCGCACAATTTAACAAAACTTTCATTTTTTTGAAAAAATAAGTTTGCGGATCTAACTTCCGGGACATCAATGATCATCATAAATTACCATTAATTATCACTATTAAAAATTATAATTTATTCATTACCAATGCATTACGCATCGGAAATTCCTGTAGGCGGAATACTTATACTGGCTGCAATAAAATTAAATAAATTGTTGGAAATAAATAAAACTGATGTTGAAAATTTAAGATCATGAGCTTTGGTGAGAGAAAATAACCTTTGTCGTCTAGCGCATACTGTGCTAAAACGTTTAGGCATACCTACTGCCAATATCAAACAAATAAAGCAATCATGTTATTTGAATAGGAAATTATCCCTTCGTTAAAAAATTTGGTGGCCTTGAAAAGGGCCGATTATTGTTTGTAAAATTCGAGGTTCATTTTTCATGCTTTCATTGGAAAAAGTATTTAAAGTATTAATTTTTGCATAAATTGAAAAAATTATAAGAAGGGAATCGAATATATTGATATTTTGTTATAAAAATATTTTAAAAACTGGACAGAACTACACGCTGCGGGAATTCAGCCCCAAACCTTACGCCATGATCCTGAAATTCGGGATGATTTGGGGCCAATATTTGTTGTAAGTATGGCTAGTCGTCCCAAAAGGTTTGGATGAGACAGCCTACTTGAAAGGATGTTTCCTCAAAACTGGCCAAATATTGGGTCCTAGGACTTTCACAATTTTATTTGGGGTCATGATAACATAAAAATCGTTTAAGAACATTCTTGTCAACGGCACAAATTTGTTTAAAATAATATCATCATCGAAGCCTTAGTTGCTGAGATGCATCCTATAAACTTTTGATTTTTTTGGGATTTTTTGAATTAATTATGAACTGTTTGGATTTCTTTGCAGTTTAAAATTCTGATGAAGATAACAACTAAATGTGGTTAACTCCCCTCGAATATTTAATGTTTAGTTTATTAATTAAAATCTAATTAAATTAAAATTTCTTATTCTTGTGCATTTTCTATTTAATAAAATTCCTATTTTAATACAGTTCAAGATTATTGTTTGAAAAATCTGTCGTTTCTTCTTATAATATCTTACAGATTTTTCTATGAAGGAATGAATCTTATTCAAGATTATTTGCTTAAAACTAATTAAGACTTAACATTTTTATTTTCAATCAAATAAGACTCTAATACTTTCAGTAGACACAGACTTGTTGAAATAATACCACTCTGTTTTCATTGAATGTATCAGACTCATATTCAATTGAAAATAAAAGTTTTAGATCTTACTTATTTTTAAACGATGAAATTTGAATAAGATTTATTCTTTAATAGAAAAATCGACAAGATATTATGAGGACAAACCGCGGGCCTTTCAAATAACATATTGAACTATATTAAAACATAAATTATAATAAATACAAAATTGAGAAGAATAAAAATAAAAATTGAAATCTGCAGAACAATTAGAGACATATTAGTGACATAATATTGGAAAAATTTAAACCGTTAACTGTACTGACATTTCAGTACCGATAACTAAACTTTTTTCGGAATCGATAGACATACAGCAAAGATATTTAATATCTTTGCATACGCTTTGATTATTCACGCTAAAAAAATGTTCAAAAAATTTCTTGTTTGCAGAGTATTTAAATTTTCTAAAGTTAAAACATTTTTACATACCTAGAGGTAAAAAAGTATCCATTTTTTTCGGGTTTCAAACAGTTCTTTTCTGAAAGATAATTCCTAATTAATTCACCCTGGTTTTCCAGTGACTAAAATGCACTAGGAAAAAAATCGCCAATACCCATTCAAAATTGGATATACAGGGAATTTTTTAATTTTGGCATTTAATTAGATAAGATAAATAAGAATTTGTGGTTTGAAAAATGACTGTATAATAAATTTAAAAAAAAAATACAGTAGGGAAATCGACAAGATCCAGGAGTCGAAATTAGAATTACAGCAAAATTTGGGATTTGGGATTGGTAACAAAAAATTCCAAATTGTGTGTAACTATCAACTTTTTCTCTAGTGTATTTTCATACTTAAAAATCCCACGCATGCTTGAAAAAAATTATAAAACCACAAGTGAAGAAAATAATTCTATGAAATAGCAAATTCCAAATTCTGAAAATTTGCTGTACTTCTAGGGACGACATTAAAATCATCAAAAATAATAATCCTGACACTGCAAAATTCCCGTATAATAAAATTAGAAAAAAAAATACAATTCCCGAATTGGAAAATTCCCGAAGAGTTTATAATATTACCGAATTTGAAAATTCCCGACATGAAATTGCCTAATTATAAAATAGTCGAACTATGATAACTATATAATTGTAGAATTTTAATTTAAAAAAATTGTTTCTTAATAAATATTATTTATTTATAAAAAATACGTTAATAAAATATTTTTCTATCAAATAAATTTTGTTTTAATATTTAAATTTCTATTGAATTATTGTTTGAAGTTGAAATCAAAATCGTACAAAAAAATTAACGTAAAAACACGTGCGCCTCAAACAGAAAAAAATTCTCCCTAAAATTTCTTCGAACCTAATAATGTTTTCCAAACAAACTTTGCTGAATTCGAATCAGCACTATTTTATCTCGAAGTTCTTTAACAAATTTTAAAAAAAATAACAATTCGATTTTTGAAAACATTTTTGTTGCAATTTAAAGAAAATACTCTGTACATTTTCAACCAGAATTTTTTTTCCAGAACTATACATTTTTTTCAATTATTGTCATTTTGAATTTAGAAAATATGTTTTTTTTTAAATTTAATCTTAAAAAAATTTTTTTCTCGTACAAATATTTGATTATTTTAATTAAAAAAAATATTTATCGAAGAAAAGTTTTTCAGCCCTGATTGATCTCGAAATTTCTTCATAGTTTTTCTTTTTAAATTGAAAATTCGATTTTCGAGAACGTTTTTGTAATTTTTTGGAAAGACTATGTACAAAAGCCTGTCTCAAGCTTCAGATTTGGAAAAATTCTATACATTCTTATGCACTCAAATTTCGGTTCAGTCTAGTAATGAAAATTAAACTTCAAAGTACAAAAAATTATAATTCAAAAAATCTTATCTATCATTTATAGAAACATGAACGTATTAGAAATTATAATAATATTTAACAAGAATATAAACAGAATTATATTTTTGAGGGTATTACTCTCAAAATTTCGTTTATTTATTAACATCTTATCAGTACTTCTGTCATTATTAATTTTTCATTGTTTATTCCAAATATGTATTTTCGGTGTGCCTAGACATTACACTAATAATTATTATATTCGGAAGTACCGTCCCTGCTAAAAATTCCAGACAAATTTCGGACAAATTCTGGATTCGGAAATTTGTCCGGTCGAAGGAGCACGGAAATTAATCCGAAAGTCATCCGGTAGAATCAGAAAGTTGTACGGTCTGATCGATTCCATCAGTCCGGGTTAGATCCGGTTGAGTCCGTATTTTGTACAGTCTGACGGATGCTATCAATCCGGATTGTGTCCGGGACGTCATCCGGATTCTATCACGGTGTATTTACAAATTTTCCGGATGAAGTAAAACGAAAAAAATAATAAATCTGTATATTGTCCGGTAGAATCCGAAAGTTGTACGGTCTGACAGATTCGATCAATCCGGATTGTATCCGATCATGTCCGTTTTCTATGCGGTCTGACGGACTGACTACATGTTATATAACAAGATTATATAAGCAGTTTACACTCGAGAAATGTATTCTTCATTTATTTGACGCTCACAAACCTATTTCTGTAGCCTAACTCAACATTACTACATATAAAGCAATTCACTAACGCAGAATATCGCACGCTGAGCATATCGAAACGGTCCTTATATACTATCCAAGAAAATTTTTAGCGCTTGTGAGAAACGACCACACCGCTCGATTTTTGTCCGGTCGTGTTCGCCTATATATAATTTCGGATTCCGATATTGGTCCAAATTTATCCGAAATAAATACGATTCACGATTTTTTTCCAAAATTTGTCTGATTATGTCCGGAGTCTGTCCGGACCATAAATTTCGACTCCGGAAAGAGTCCGATTTGATTCGAAATCAGTTCGGAATTCAAAACCTGGAATTATTTTCGTTGAACTAAAAATGGAAAATAGTCCAGTCTAATCCGAAATTTATCCGAACGTAAACTTTCACCCCCGAAAGAGTCCGACTTGATCCGAAATTGGTCTGGAACTCAGTACCTGAAATTATTTTTGTCAAAGTAAAACCGGAAAATCGTCTGATTAAATCCGAAATCTGTCCGGTCTAAAACATCAACTCCGAAAATAGTCCGATTCTATCCGAAATTAATTCGCAGGTTTTAGTTATCATTCGGTAGAATTAAAGTGAAAACGGAAAATCGCCCGCTTAAATCCGAGATTCTTCCGGTCAAAAACATGTACTCCGGAAGCAGTCCGATTCTATCCAAAATTTATCCACAGGTTTAAATTGCAATTAGGTGAAATTAAAGTAAAAACGGTAAATCGTCCGACTAAATACGAAATCTGTCCGGTCTAAAACATCAACTATGAAAATATTCCGATTCTATCCGAAATTAATCCGCAGGTTTTAGTTGTCATTCAGTGAAATTAAAGTGAAAACGGAAAATCGTCCGCATAAATCTGAAATCCTTCCGTCAAAAACATGGACTCCGGAAACAGTCCGATTCTATTAAAAATCAGTCCGCAGTTTTAAGTTTTAATTTGGTGAAATTCAAGTGAAAACGGAAAATCGTTCGATTAAATCCGAAATCTGTCCGGTCTGAAACATCAACTCCGGAAATATCCGATTCTATCCGAAATTAATCCGCAGGTTTTAGTTATTATTTGGTGAAATTAAAGTGAAAACGGAAAATCATCCTCTTAAATCCGATGTTCGTCTAGTCCAAAACATCGAATCCGGAAACAGTCCGATTCTATTCAAAATTAATCCGCTGGTTTAAGTAGTAATATCGTGAAATGCAAATGAAATCGGAAAATCGTCCGCTTAATTCCGAAATTCATCCGGTCAAAAACATTGACTCCGGAAGCAGTCTGATTCTATCAAAAATGTATCCGCAGGTTTAAGTTGTAATTTGGTGACATTCAAGTGAAAACGGAAAATACTACTGCATAGTAGGGCGTATCGAAAACATTAAATATTTTGCTTTCGTTTTTGGGTAGGGCGTCAGAAAAAAATCACAAAAGCGATAATGAAACTTCGAAAACAAACAAGAATAATGAGAATTTCGATAAAGACGTGAATAGTAACACGGAAAATGATGAGAAAACTAATGAGCTTTTGAACAAGGATGAGGATAACTATATGGTTCCGATAGAAAATGAATCTGTTCCTGAAAGTGGTCTGGAAAGGCGTCTGGTTAGCAGATGTCGCCATAAAGTTTCGTTGGAATTCGGAGTGTAGCGACTTAGAGCAATAGGTTTATTACTTCTATTGTTCAAGTGAGAAGTTCGCCCACTCTTTCAGGAAGTCAAGGATACCAATTGTCCCTTCCTTATTTGATGTTTATGAGTGAGGGTCCAGGGTTTTAAAAGACTGTTGTCTAGTTTGTGATCAAAACAAGGTTTTAGAGATTTATGTTTTAAGGCCCACATACATTCAAATATTACATAAGTCTAACATTACATAAAGAATTCGCACGCACTCTTCCATTCGTTATTGGATCTTTCTGCATTCTCTACGATCCTAAATAATAAAAAATGAAGGTAGGTCGAATGCCACGCCCGGACGTAACACCCCCCTTCTTAAGATGGTACTTCCGCTGAAGGATAATTTTCATCACGGCGAGTATGGCAGGGACTGACTTGCGAGGCGGAAAACGTATGTATGTGGCATGACGTCCTTCAAAATTTTGGTGATGATCCGCTTGGCTCGTAGAGGCTAGTATGCACCTCGCTTACATCTTTCGCGACCTATACTATCTAATACACCTAATAAAAATGTATTATACAGAAAACAATTCTAACTATTATTGGTCCCTCGGGCAGTTTCACACAATCCCTTAAACTTTGCAAATTACATCATTTGAACCAAGTCATATTAATTATCCTCAAAGTATGTTATTAGTAATAATAAAAATTGTAAAAAATTATATATCGGCTAATAGACATAATTGTGTGTTCACGTGTTTGAGTCAATTCTAGTCCCTTTTAATGCTGTCTCTAGTGACTGTTCAAGTTTTCTGAAAATTCAATCACGAGATACTGTCTAATACTCGATATTTTACCCTAATATATATTTGTATATAAAACCCTACATCCTAGTTGTCTGAGATTGCAGAAAGAGTTTAAATGTATTTTATAATGCTTAAATTCTGAAATTATCTCGGTTGATAATAACGATATCTTCAAGCAATGATTTTGTAGAAACGCGAGTGTTGCATAGCTTTTAATCAATTATGCAAGCTGATAAAAAGAGAAAAAGGAATATGTGCTGGGATGTATCAGTGGAAGGAGAAAAGGGTTCTTTCCCCGGGTTTGGTGGAAAGATTCGTGGGGAAGGAGATGTACCACAGGATTATGTTCATACGCCAGTTATGAAAGGATCGCCATCAATCTTGGTGTTAGTCTCCTGCTTACCTAATTAATTATGGAAAAATTAGAAATGTTGACTTCCTGTGAACAATTTAGGCGATTAGAATGATGCATCGGAATATGACGATTCATAAAGATAGTATCTTTTCAGTTTGTTCATGTGCTTGCATACTCGGCTTCCGTCCGATAACTGCAACCGTACGTTATGTTTATCCAAAATCTCTATGATGGGGTAAGGACCGTCATAAGGGTGATCGAGTTTACCTTCTATTTCTCTAGTTTCCTTTAATACTAAAACTGGATCGCCTACAGTGAACTCTTGATCCTTCGCTTTTCGATCGTAATAGCCTTTTGAACGTATTTTAGCTTGAATCGTATTGTCGACTGCACGCGCGCGTTAATATCAGAGATGTGGGTCACCATTTCTTGCAGATAAGACCTATATGTCTCTAATTTTTCTGTAGGCGGAAAGGAGGAGGGTAAGCGCGCGAGCTTCCCAAATGCCAGCTCGTGCGTAGTGAACTTGGTACACTCATGCACTGAAGTATTATATGAGACCATGGTGAATGGAATCAAACGATCCCGGTCCTCATACTCTTCGATATAATGTTTCAGATAATCGACGAGTACTTGGTGGCTCCTTTCAAGGCTACCATTACTTTGAGGGTGATAACCTGATGTGGTTACGTGGCTGATTCTAAAAAGGGTTGCTAGATTCCTCAGCAGCTCATTCACGAATTCGCCTCCACGGTCAGTGAGGATAGCGCGAGGACTTCCGAATACGGCAATGAGTCACTGAGCGAAAATCATTGAGACAGTAGACGCGCGTTTATTGGGAATGGGAACTGCGATGCAGTATTTGGTCAGGTTGTCCTGCATCGTGAGGACGTATCAGTTTCCATCTGGCGTGAGAGGAAGAGGCCTCACAATATCCAGAGCCACTTTATCAAACGCATCCGCAGGCGTATCCGTGATTATCATTGATTGGCGCGTTTTAATGCGCACCAATTTTTTCATTTCGCAGCTGTGGCACGTTCGAATAAAGTCCTGGATGTCCCTCTTCATCTCAGGCCAGAGGAAACGGTTTCGTATGCGCCGGTAGCTTGTCCAATCCGTCGTCTATCCCGGAAATTCTCAACGTTTTAATTCCAACTTGACTCAATGCAACCCTCAAACTTAGCAAGGAATGGTATAAATCCTCGGGCGTAGTTGGTTCGAAATGGTTGTCTCGGGTCACAACGCTAAAAATTACGGTGCTTTCAACCTTGGAAACAATCACCTGTCCTTTCTTGGGATTACTCTCGCGCAATCTTTCTGGGTCGACGTATTCTAGATTTATAAGCGTACGCCCAATGGTCGTTAACAAAATGCAATTCGCGGCTATAAAATGGACGAAATTATCTCTGGTCATTGTTAACGAGTCTCTAGTTGTTTGGATTGTAGCTGCCGGGGGTGAGTTGGAAACGGTTTCCTCACGGATGCGGGCGTTATCCGGCGGGGGCAAAGGATCTTCCGGAGGAATGGTTTCGTACAGACCTAAGATCTTCGGTATCTTATTTGCACCTAAATTCGCCGGCGGAAGGGTGCGATTCTGTACTGGTTGGATGAGGGGCGATTTCTCATGAGTTGACCTGTTCGTTGGTCCTGTGATAGTGGCATCTAGGTCTTCAGTGAGCTGGATGACGGTCTCGTCATTTTCGTTTTGGGTTGCGTCGCTCGAGTCCACGTCGGAATTGAGGATTGGTGGTAGGAAAACGGTAGGGGGCAGGATTCCGTCCGTGTTCTTGGATGCAGGGACGTGTCTGACTGGACCGTATTTTACTACTGGGGGTGGTTCCTGAGGATTGGGGTGTAAGTGGTTATCTCCCTTATTTGGTCCGGCACGAGACTTTCGAGGACGGCGAATGGGAGTTCTACCAGGCGAATCGCAACTTGATTCTTTGGAAAACAAGTTTCTGGAGGACGCTTCGCTCTGTGGCATCAAAAAATCGCTATCATCCGGGGCCCTGATAAGACGCTTTTTAAATGCCTTGCGGCGGGTTCTTTTTTAATGAGGTCGCAATGGTCCCCCTCATCATCGGATGAGTAGGAGTAGGTTGGGAAGCGCTCGGTTAGCCGCCGACGTTGCTTCACTCGTCCTGCGATTCCCACCTCCTCGCTTGTTACTGAATCTATAAGGGGAGGTTGCGGAATTGGTACTGAAGCGGGCATTGCTGTCAAATCAGACGTTGCCGCTACTTTTCGAGGTCTACCCCTTTTTCTTTTAGGTATGCCTGCGATGGGTAAGGCCTTCGCACTTGGACACTGGTCAACGGGGTTTCTCGACAGCGCGTCCGCATTCGAGTTCATTCTTCCCGGACGGTACTCAACCGTATACTGAAAATCGAGAAGTCGCAGTTGCCAGCGCAGAAGGCGTGACGACGTGTCGCGTGTGTTATGCAACCAGGTCAATGCCTGATGATCTGTGACCACCATGAATTTTTGTCCATACAAATAATGACGAAAATATTTGGTGAAAGACACGACTGCTAGGCATTCTCTTTGGGTAGTATCGTAATGGACTTCGGCTCGATTTATGCTCCGGGAGGCGAATGCAACCGGCAGATCTTCGCCGATTTTACCTTGACCTAAAACCGCGCCGATTGCGATGTTAGAAGCGTCAGTTATGTGGATGAAGGGCTTCGAAAAATTCGGAAATTGTAGGATTGTTTCGCCACAGAGGCAGTCGCGCAGATCCTCGAAAGCTGCCTGCTGTTCTTTCTCCCAAGTAAATTTTGTCTGTTTTTTTAAAAGATTTGTCAGAGGCTTGGATCTGGCTGCAATGTTGGGAATAAATCTGCGATAGTATCCAATGAGTCCCAAAAACTGTTTGACATTTTTTGGATTCTTCGGTATCGGAAAATTCTTTACAGCCTCGATTTTCTTCGGATTTGGACGGGCTCCCTCTGCGGTAGTGGTGCCGTTCGATACGATACGTTCTCGTGATCGTGTCGAGATCGCGTCGGTTTTTTCTCGAGTCGGGATCGGGTTTTCGATACCCGTGATCGGTTTTCTCTCGGCTCGACTTTGGCTCGGAATGCGATATATCGGCTCGGGATCGTGTCGGGTTTTCGATCCTCCTTCGCCAGATGTGGGTCTGTGACGTCACGGTCCGCAGTGAGGTTGAAATGAATAACGAGGTTGAAATTTTAAAAGGACATTTAGAACGTACTATTGCACCTATTTAAATCATTTTTTGTTGTTGTACAATTCAGGACTAAATTTTGTAGAAAACGTTGTAAGTGTGTACTTTATTTCTTTCTTTATTTAATTTTTATATTAAAGCAAACAGCAAAAAGTGTCGTTTTTTTCATTTCATGTTTTATCTCCGTTTCGCAATTTTTATTAAACTTCAAGTCATTTACTTCACTTGGGTTCAATGCACAGCGTTACAAGAAAGAAGAAAAAAATTGTTACCTTATAAAGCTAATTAAAAGAAAATTTTATTAACAAATAATTGACATGAAGAAATATTTGTTTTCAAAGTATATTCTTGCTCTACAATTGCTCGCTTTTATTGTTTGGATGATACGTGGCCATCAAAATTCAAGACTGAATGTTATTGATTAATTCTATAAACAAATTCTATAAACAAATGTACATCGCAGACATTAAAAGGCAGAAACCAATGTTTTTTTTTACTTTTGCTGTAATGACATTACCAACTATGTTTTCTGGAAGAAATTTACCATCCGTTTATATTTGTTTATTTGATAATCTAGATATATAAAGAAATTCACATTTTAGGCGTTTTTAGGCAAAAAGGAATCAACTTTTCTCATAATCTTGTTGAAATTATAGTGCCAATGATGTTTTCTAAAAAAATTTTGTCAGGCATTAATATTTGCTCATGTTATGAACAAATTATATAAACAAATGCACAATGTAGAATAGGGTGGTCCAAAAATGCATTGGAAATTTTTCGAAATCCACCCAAAAATAAATCCATTTTTTTGTTTTCAAAAAAAATTATATTTAGGGGTGGCGCAAGCCCCATGAAGTTTAACATGTATTTCCCATAATAAAAAAAGACGTTTTTGTAAATCTTATTCAGAATCCTTAATATTATCTCAATCGAGTTGAAACTCAACATTTCTCTTCACAATTAGCCATAGAATACGAATAAAATATCACTTTTCAAATATCACCTCCATAAGTCTGTTTTATAGGTTGAAAATGGGTTTTGCGAGTTTTTGGCGCTAATTACGATTTTTTCGCGGTTTTTTTAATGCTAATTATTTCTAATACATAAAATATGACTTTACACTGAAAATGATATTTTTTGATGAATTGTTTAAACAATTTATTATTGTTTTTAGCAATTTTCTCATAGAATGGAGTTAGAAAGACGCGGTTTTTTCACAATTTTTCCATTTGTTGTCCAATTTTTTATTAGAGGGAAAAGTGATAGTTCATCAATGTTAACAATAGTGATTGTTTTAACAATTTATCATAATTAGTGATAATATAATGTTTGAATAATGCTGAAAAGATGCGGTTTTTTTTTTAATTTCTGTTTTTTTCTCCACTTTTTATTTAGTGAAGTAATAATGAATTTAAGTTAACAAAATATTTGTTTAAACAATTTATTATACTTGTTAATAATATTATAATTGAATAATGCTAGAAAGATTGTTTTTTTTTAATTTCTGGTTTTTTCTTTAATTTTCATTTTAAGTAGAGTAACAATAAATTACATTTAACAAAATAATTGTTTAAACAATTTATCATCATTGTTGATAATATTCTCTTCGCTTAATCGGTAGAATGTTGCGGTTTTTTCTGAAATTTTCAACTGTTTGTTTAGTTTTTATTACGCGTGACTTGATAATTAATTAGATTTAGCAAAAATAATTGTTTAAACAAATTATTATTGCTTATGACTATCTTCATCCATATCGATTGCGCCTGATAGTTGCGGTTTTTGGCAATTTTTACCTTTCTGTCCTTTTTTCACTTAGTGAGGTAATAATTAATTAAAGTTACAGAAAAGTTGTTTATATCAATTTCATATTGTTTATAACTATCTTTTCTTAGATAAGTGCTAGAAAGTGGCGGTTTTTTCTGAAACCTTTCACTTTGCATCGCCTTTTTATTTATGAACAAGTAATAATTCAACCACAACAAAAATGAGTTTTCGAAATGTATTGTTGTTTTAAGCGAATTATTTTTGCTCTTTTCCAAATGCTTAGTAGAATTAATTTAGAGAAAAAATGCTATTTTACACAAGAGGCAAAAACAAACAATTTTAAATATCTGTTTCATTTCAGAAAAATATATATTCACGAAAAGGAAAGAGATTGTTTAAAATATAGTTTTCTCTAATTTTTATTTATTAATTGTTAGTAATTAAGCAGGCGAAACAAAGTGAAAGATTTTAGAAAAAGCCGCCACTATAAATAATATTAAATTGTTTTAACAACTTTTTTGTTACCTTTATTTAATTATTACCTCACTAAGTGAAAAAAGGGCAGAGAGGTAAAAATTGCCCAAAAACCGCAACTATCAGGCGCAATCGATATAGATGAACATAGTCATAAACAATAATAATTTGTTTCAACAATTATTTTTGCTGAATGTGATTAATTATTAAGTCACGCCTAATAAAAAATAAACAAACAGTTGCAAATTTCATAAAAAAGCACAACATTCTACCAATTAAGCAAATAGAATATTATTGACAATGATAATAAATTGTTCAAACAATTATTTTGTTAACTTCAATTCATTATCACTTCGGTCCAAATGAAAATTGGACAAGAAGCCAGAAATTAAAAAAAATCCGCATCATTCTAGCATTATTCAAATATAATATTATTACAAATTATGATACATTGTTTAAACAATCACTATTATTAACATTGATTAACCATCACTTCCCTCTAATTGAAAATTGGACAACAAATGGAAAATTTGTGAAAAAACCGCGTCTTTCTAACTCCATTCTGTGAGAAAATTGCTAAAAACAATAACAAATTGTTTAAACAATTCATGAAAATATCTAATTTTCAGTAAAAATGAATATTTTATGTCTTAGAAACAATTCGCATTAAAAAGACCGCAAAAAATCATAATTAGCGCCAAAAACTCGCAAAACCCATTTTTCACTTATGGGGTTTCTTTGGGACCCTATAAAACATACTTATAGTGTTGGTTTTTGGAAAGTGATATTTTATTCGTATTCTATGGCTAATTGCGAAGAGAAATGTTGAGTTTCAACTCGATTGAGATAACATTGAGGATTCTGAATAAGATTTGCAAAAACGTCTTTTTTTTTATTATGTTAAACTTCATGGGGCTTGCGCCACCCCTAAATATAATTTTTTTAAGAACCAAAAAAAATGGATTTATTTTTGGGTGGAGTTTAACAAATTTGGGGGGTGTCCACATGAAAATTCAAAAAAAAATTTTTTGGACCACCCTACTGTAGAAGTTTCCAAACGCCAAAATGTTTTTCTACGCATTTTTTTTCCAAACATTTTTTTTCATAAAATTTCTTCGCAACCAATTTTTTTTCAGAAATTTTTTTTTCAACACATTTTCTTAAACAAATTTTTTCCGAAATTTTTTTTTCCAACATATCTCTTTCAAAAAATTTTTCCTACGAATTTTGGTCCAACAAACTTTTTTCACAAATCCTTTTACAGTAAATTATTTTTTTCCAAACCTTCTTTTTTATTAAATTGTTTTTTAATGAAAATTTTGGTTCAAAAAATTTTTCTTCACAAAGTTGGAGAATATTTTTTTTTAAGATTCTGTTAAGACTTAAATTAACGTCTTAATATTAATAAAGAATCATTTTGGGTGTTTTTAAGCAAAAAGAAACCGCTTTTTCATCTGACCTTCCTGAAATTTTATTAACGATGAGATTTTCTAAAAAATTTTGCTATAAATCAATATTTGTTCACTTTATTAACTAATTACATAAACAGATGTACATATCAGGCGTTTATAAGCAGAAAAACAATTTTCTTCCTTGCAGTCCTGTCAAAATCATGTTAGAAGAACTGCCTACTGCTCCTCACTTTCAAGAGTTTGAACCATTGCTAGTATATCATTCTTCAAAGTGCAGGAAGCCCAAGAATTCATGCACAGCAATGGCATCGCCGATTCTGCTGTTAGTCTATTCCTGTGCTTACCAATAGTGAGAGCTGCTCTTGAAAACAATCTTTCAACAGGTACGGACGTCGCTGGAGTACCCAGAAAATCTCTGGCCATCTGCGATAAATTTGGGTAAATTCTCTCGTGCTTTGCCCACCAATTTAAAACGTCTTCGTTTTCTCCAGCACGCTTTGATGACATGTAGTCGTCTATCTCTTGTCTCCATGGTTCCGCGTTTGTCAGTGTGGAAGAAGACTTCTCCATCTCGAAGATAGACTTCAAGCCTAAGAGGTCTTCCGTGGCAGACACTTCAGCGAAATCTGCTGTTGAATTCAATTTAGGAGTCCTTTGTTGTTCTTGTTGTTTGTAATAACTGTTCCGATACAGTTCTTCAAACTTGTCGATGGCCCCTTTTTCTAGTTCCTTTCCCCAGATAGTGCGCTGGAAAGTTTCTGTCTTATGTCTTGGATCCAGTATGAGCACTACACAGTAGATCCAATTGCTCTTGCGGTAATGTTTTAGCATCTTCTCTATAGCCGCTTTCAGTGCTTTTTCAATCATGATATCACTGTGTGTCCTCTCAATTTTGTCGCTTAACTTTTGAACTTGAGTTTCCAGAACGTCCAGCAACTGGTTGAATTTGATGACGACGGATGGTAGCGTCACGTACTTCTCTCCCCCCAGCGCCGTCGAAACCTCCTTGAAGAGTTGGAGATATGGAAACAAATCCTTCAACAGTTGCCAATCAGCTTCTCCTAGGTTCAAATGGTGGAAGTTATTGCAAGTGCAGAATA
>CAKNXH010037813.1:0-18289 GCA_932178445.1 Andricus quercusramuli | reverse complement strand
TATCTCATTACTAACGTCCATTAGCGTTTTACCGCATATAATCCGCAGGATTTGACTGCCAATCGCGTTAACTTTACTCTTATTCTTTTCTTGGTACGTCCAGGTCTTTCTACCTTACAGCACAGTAGTTGCAAATACAGAATTATATATGGCAATTTTAGCTTTTAACCTCGTAATTGCACTTATCCTGCCGATAACCTTCCTACCCTCGTTTATACGCCTGGCTATCTCTCCATCCTTCTTTCCATCAGTAGAAAATAAACTTCTAAGATACACGTAGCTATCAAATTGTTCTATCCTCTCTTCGTCTGAGGCAATGTTGCATACTGTTTTCTCATCCTTTCCTGCAAACACCATAATTTTTGTTTTATTTGGGGTAATCTTAAGTTCCATGGTCTTCATGCTAGTATTCAGTCTACTCAACATTCTCTGCAAGCCATCAACTGATTCGGTCGTAACAACCTTTTCATCTGCAAACGCCAACCTACTATTCCGAGATCCACGGCATTTTTATCAAAGAGGACCTTTCTTGGACACCTTTCCATGCCTTGCCTAGTATCAAACCAATCACTTAGTTGTCCATTCACCCTTAAACTCGCTTTACTACCTGCATATATCGTTCGTATTGCTTTTAGGAGCACTTATAATTACAAGTGACGCCCTAGAATTATACTGTTATAAAATGCACACATTGACAGGAATGAATACATATATAGGTTCACTTGTCGCTTTGGTATAATGGCCGGCCCCACTCGGCTGTCAGTATCGTCAAAGGAAATTAATACTAGCATCAGACCATAAAAAGTGTATATCAAGGTGACTGAGGGCATAAGGTGCATTTGCTTCGTCCTCTGCATAGAGCGGTGCGTTAAAGAGGTGGGGCAAAAGAAAAGGTAGAGGCAGGAAGGGGAGAAAAATGTGGAGTGAACCACATGCACTGAAGAACATGGCAGCGCGGCGGCAAATCAAACGATATCGAGCTTCTGGATTAATTTATGCATCGTGGGCCGTTAAAACGCGAGACTCAAAGGTTGACCGCTTTTGCAATCACATACCTACTTCGCGTAAAATTATCATCAAACATTTTTGATTCAGATTTAATGAATAGAATTTTTTATCATTCCAATCATAAAGCCAAAGCTGTCATTTTTAAGTCCCTTAAAAAATTAACTATCTTAATTAAAATCTGTGAAATTCCACTGGCAATCAATGACTACTCACTAATCAGTGAAAATCTTGGTTGATTTGACTTATAGTCAAATCAAGAAATGTGTATAAATACACATTTCAGTGATTCAAAAGAAACGCGTCTCTACTAAGAAACCGGTGAAATTGAGTGGAATTTCAATGAATAGTCCCTGATTTCTCGGTAAATTTTCATTGATGATAAGTTTTTATTGTATAGTTTTGATTTAAAAACATATTTACAGGCAAGAATGTATATTTTTTTAAACATAGACAGTTGAAAATCGATAGGAGTGGATATATAGGTGGGGTCCTAAGTACCGGAAGTAGCTAGACTAACAACCGTCCGTGCGTTATTTGCAAAACTGTAGAGGAAAGTAAACTCGATCGTCGATCGAACGAGAAAACACTGTATTGTCCAACACTCGTTGAATAATATTCGCTTGGAATAGAAAATAGTTGCTCAACTGTTTCTATTTCTATTTCCGGAGCCGTAAATATCCTACATTTTCCAGCGGAAGCAGTAACATCTGTGAGAGCGTGACATATTTTCCTCGGGACAATTTATTTTCTGTTTATCTAACTGCTTCGCCATTTTTATTTCCTATGAAGACAACAATAAAATAAAAAACTGAATCCAATTAACGGCACCTAAAATATTTTTCAAGTTGGGAAACTACTACTAAAAAAACTCAACTAAAATGTTTTGATTACACTAAAAAAATGTTTATGAATCGGAAATTATTTCATTTTCCCTTAATCCTTCCTATCTCGACTATTTACTGAAGGAACTCGTACGTATTTCTGCTTTGTACCGCGATATTGCAGCGGAGTGCATTCTCAGCTCGTTCCGACCAGGATGCAATTTACCGAATTGTTTTTAAATCCCTTGGGGCGAAACCGACAGGGGGTGTGGGGGTGGGGCTGAGGCAAGTGGGGGATATGAAAAGAAAAGAGAAATAGAGAAGAAAGGGCGGAAACGTTGGCGGCAGCCATGGCGTCAGCTGTTTTGTCCCGTTCCGTTTTCTTTATTTCTCACCCGGAAGCTGCGATTCCGATATTCGTCCGATGTACTTACTTTTATTATATATAGATATAAATCTCTGAGGCTGTGTAAAGAGCACGCACACCCTTTCACGTCTCGCCCGCGGATATATAACCTTAAGTGCAAGGATAGTGTGAGAAGTGTGCAAGAAAAGTGTATTTGAGAGGGCGAGACCATCGACAAGATCGATTCGAGCCGAGTGGCCAGGCAGAAATTGCATTTCTAACAAAAGGCGACCTCTTCCAGTCGTGCAGAAAATAACCCTTTCCTAAAAAACGCAAATTTAGAAACAAGGCTCTTTCATCAACTTTTTATAAGATTCTAAAATGTTGTTTAGCAAATCCGCGTATTATAAGGGTATCCAGGAATTCATATTATAGGAGTAAGAAAAAGGATGAGACGCATGATGGTTATTAAAACATAATTGTGCCACAACACCGCTCCGAATCTCCGACCAGGGTGCTGATCAATTCCGACCAGGCTGCTGATCAATCTCTGTAGCAAATTTTAATACTATTACTAATAGATAGGAAGATTCGTATACGGATTGATGATAATCGGGATTCAATTTTTTTTAATTAAATAATTTTTTTTTAGAATAGTAATCAAGCAATATTGTGATACAGTAAATTAATATCTCTCAGGAAATTAAAACGCGGAACGATGAACATAGTGTGTACGCCCGTGTTTGTATATATTCGGATGTGTCGCACGTTTGAAAACGCGCCTATACGTTAAGTCGCACGACGAATCTATCAGTGACAGAGCGACAGGTGGAGGCCGATAAAGCGCCGACAATAATTGCAAATCGTACCTGCTGACCGGCTCGATCACGTCGATCAAGATCCAAAATATGGTAAGCGATGCAGCGACGTTTCCATTAGGCGACGACCGAGCACGAACCAGATATCCCCTTCCGACATTGGTACACTCGCCGGCCCTAACTTTCACCCAGATAGAGGCATTCCATAAAATTCAACTCAACTCCAGATAAATGACTGTTTAATTCATTAATTTCATTTTTAATATTGAAAAGATCTTATAAATTTAAAGCAAAAGCTACTGATTTGAATTGTCAGGCCACTATTGAGTTTAACGTAGCATTTGCTTTTTTCTTTAATTTTAATAATAGGGAAGATAAAACCTGTCATCGACTCAACCAGTGAAATCAGTGAAGCAGTCGTTATTCATTGAAATTCTAGCAGTTGCCATTATTGAAATTTCAGTAATTTTTCGACTGGAAAATTTTAGTTAATAGTTATTGATTTTTCAGTGAATGTTATAGACTCAATTTTGGAATAATTTTCTAGAAAAAACCAGACGTGATTTTGCAAAACACCAGAAACGCAAAATAAACTTGAAAAACTTTTACTTGAAAAGCATTCGATTTAAAACATGTGTAATTTTCAAGATTGTTACTTTTATTTTTTCTTGATACATTAATTAAAATATTTAATTTTCAAAATCCAAGTAAAAAATTTGTTTCGTAAAGAATATCCACGGAGGAAGGAGAAGAAATGAAATCAATTTTTCATCAAAGATCGAAAACTATAATTCGCCTCCGGGATGACCAAATCCGAGATAATCGGTCGTCAACAACTCTATGACAAATATTATCGTTATCGAAAACGTCCCGCCATCTAATTCCAAGTCGCCGTCCTTATATGCGATCTAGTCACAGTAATTCACGAAGAAAAGGACCGGCGAGAGCGTTTGTAACGAAGCGCGCACGCAGTCAGGAGTGAGAAGGAAGGTGGAGGGAAAAGGTTCAAAGAGGGATGAAAACGGGAATACGATTGGTTTGTGAGGGTCGCCATTCATGAGGGGGGGTTGCCTCTGTTTGGAGTCTGCGGGGGGGCGAAGCTCGCGACTGCGCTCTTCCTTGACCCTGCGGCTATCCCTTTTTACTCCGGAAAGAGGGACAAGGAGAAACGTCTCCGACGCGCCAGCAAAATCGTGCCACCAACCCCGTTAGAACCAACCCCCGCTCGAGGTTGACGGACGCCGCGACGCCCTACGTCACCCTTATCGCCGACGCCCTCCAAAGAAACGATTCCACCCTTCTTTTGCTTCACTTTCCTATTTTGGCGCCCCTCTCTTCTCTCATAATTCCTCGCATCTTGGGTTAATTAAAAAAGGAAGATAAAGAATGGATGAAATATAAAGATAAAACATAATTACTCATCCCCTTCACTAAAATCATTTGTATTCCCAAAATCTTCTTTTATATCTGTTTAAAAGTTTAGGGAAAATTATACTAATGGAGATCGAGGAAAAAGACCAAGGTCAGTTGATGGACGGTAAGAAAGTTACATTCTGTCAAACAGTTGATACCTGTATTTACTATTAGTCAGCCTTTGTTTGTAACTCGTATTTCAAGCCTGTGTTAATACTATTAACTGGTAGCATGTAGTAATGAGTAGTTAGTCTATACTAATTATTAGTTGACACCCGTGCCCAGTACTAGTTAGTTTGTGATAACAATTACATGACAATTATGCTAATAACTATATGGCTATGCAACCAGAGACAACCTGGATCAACTACCAGGTGACCTCTATAATAAAAAATATATGTGACATCTATTGTAGGTTTTAGGTGATAATTGAGGTGGCAACTGCGATAACTAGCAAATAAATAACATCAGTGCTAAGTACTACCGAATACGTGTTCTAGACACTAGATGACACCTGGGCCAACTAACAGGAGACCAGCACGAGTCAAATTTTAAATAAAACCTGCATCAACTACCAAGTGACACCTATGTCAAGTACTAGTGAAACCTCTGCTAACAAATAGATTGACTGTGCCAATCACTATAGTGTCTCTTTACTAACAACTGTACTAATTTATAATTATCATGCACAACAATTCTTAGTCATTAGTTCTTTTCTCCTTGGCATATATGCTACATCTGATACCAAAAGTAAGGTTATTGTCCCCTAAACTGTATTTTTCGTTCCTGGAAGACATATCTATTACTTTCAACCTTAACATTGCGGTTTAAGGGTTGCTGGTTGGTAAATGGCAACGAGCGAGGGTCGACAGCGGCGATGGTACACTTAAGAAGTTATTTACGGCGCAGTTTCGCCTAACATTTCGGTTGAGGCAGGTCGGCACGAAGGAGAGGCAGAAGGAGGTTCTAAAGAAAGAGAGAGAGAGAGAGTGAAAGTTCGATATGTTTATGACCGTTTTCAGGGGTTGATAACACCAGAACGTTTTGGGGTTGGATCAGGGACGCGGGGGTGTCGACTTCCACAGACGAGGATAACTGTCAGGGGCATTCGTTTCCATACGAGTTAAATATTGGGGAGCGCCGGCCGAAACTCGATCCTATCACGGAACCGTGACCTGGTCGCGTGATTCGTCAATATTTTTCACTTTTTTCCTTTAAATCTATTCATACTCTTCATACTCTTTGAAATGTTCAATTCGAAAAATATTCCACAGTTGAAAATAATCAAAAACTGGTTGGACTGGATTCATCCCAATCTTTCGAAATATCCTTAAAATAAAAGGAAAAAACATCGCTGATAACCTTCGCTCACCTCATTCCTCTAAACCTTATCGTGTCGACCAACCCCCAAGCATTCAGTCACGAGCGAGGAGCGTTTCAATGCATTCAATTCGCCGCGTAATATCTCCATTTGCCTCGGTGCGGTTACCAACTTGCAAGAAATAAAAGCGTGCCTTACCGTCACGGGACAACGGTGCTGCCGCGCCGGTTTCAAAGGGCTGGGGGAGATTATGGAAAGAGGAATAAGAGGGGTACACTCAGGTAAGGCTTGAGGTATGGTAGATATCTGATTAATTCCCATTGAGAATGTCTTTATTGTATTAATGCCCAGCACTGTAACAGCGGTCGAGATAAGAAGTCGCGACTCCACTTGGCTTACAAAGGCAGATATGGCACCGCCGATATATAATACATACTAACTTATACGCATAAATATAAGTCGCCTTGTGTGTACGTCGAACCGAGGGACGTAATACATGTATATTTATAATATAATCGGGGATAACCATCTGTGAAACTGAAAACTCTGCACCAAGGTCGGCAAGGTAAACGTTATTCCCTTTCCCTTTCAACTATGTACTTGTTACTGTTCGGTACCAAGTTGTTCTAGTCTGCGAATACTGTAATTTGCAACAATCGGTAAATTTGGATAGAAAATCTTAGGAAATATGACTAAATGTTTTGGTCCGGAAGAGGAAGACGAGACGTATTCACGGATGGGGGTCCCTGACGTGCGAGGAGCGGGGGCTGTTTTCTGCCCTATATAGATTTCAGTCGGCTCGAGTTCAGGGTCGAGGCATACAGGTGGTCCATAACATAACAGTCACTGCGTTTTATCCGGCAGTAAACCGGCGGCAGGCGCTCGGCTCTATGATTTAATACCCCATGCCCTTCACCGCCACCCCTCGCTCTCCTCAACCCCACCCCCGACTCTTGTATTGCCGCCCCTTCTTCCATCCAATACCCCTGATGCACCGGCGTGACTGCACTAACCCACTGCAGCAGTATCAAACTTGCCAGTGTGATCGTTATTCCTCTTTACAATTTCATACGCTTGACATTCTACAATCTACTCCTACAACTTAGGCGAAACAATTTGAGAAACCAGCAATAACTTTGGAATCTGATAAGTATTTGTCTGGAATTAATTTCCTAACAAATTCGAGTGATTCCTCCATTATAATTAATACAGATCATACGTAGTATAGACTCTATAGACTTCACCTGATGAATGGAAGCGTAAGAGCTCCGAAAGATTTTCGAATCAGTAAGCCGCATAACTCGGCTGTGGACCCCCCTAACACCACCACCCCTACCGCAGAAGCTCCGTAACTCTGTTAATTCATATCTGGAAAGTTAGCTTGATGGGGGTGGATGAGGAGCCGAGTACAGGAAGAGAAGGGTTGGGGCGTAACGGCTTAGGGCGGGGGGTGGTGCTGCCGTTGGCGCTGCGTGCGGTGCCTCGGGGGCAAGCATGGTCGGGGGAGAGAGAGCGGCCGTCGCTGGTACGGGGTTGGTTTCCTTGCCTCGCTTCCGGGAATCGATACGCTCATGGAAACCTAGCGCCACCAACTCCTCTACAACTGTGCTACGTCATTGCACCCAACGACCAACCCCCAACCCACCAGACGTCGATGTGCATTTCCGCGGTTTACTTGAGAGGTTGGTTTCGTCTTCAAAGAGACAGGAGGAATTCGGAGGTTTTATATTTTGTCAATTCCCCACTTGAGGACTCACCAGAATCCTGATCTTCCACCGAAACACGATTTCTTTCAAGTGATTTAGACTAGAAACTGATGGAAATGACTCTACCAATTCGCAATTGGATTATAAAGATTACTTCAGATGCAGCTTCGCGATAAACAGTCATTTTGAAATATGTCTGGCAGGTCAGTCACTCATAGAATTTGAAATTGAATCAATTATATTATTTAGATTCATAATCCAATATTGGGGAGAGAGAACTTTTTGAATCCCTGTCCTCTTTCAGGTAGTGGTTGGCTTATCCTAGGGCAGGGATTGTAATTGAAACAATACTTGTCGGGTGTCATGACATAACGCGCTGGTCGCGTTTCCGCATGGTTTACGATATTATATTCGCGTTAAGAAGGGGTGGATAGCGACCGGTTAAAGAGACATCGAAATGACACGCTATGTTAACTTCTGGCACTTCTCAATGCTAATGTATCCAGCGAAGTGGATGAGCGTCAAACAGTTAGGAAGTTGGATGTCCCTCGTGGATTTTCTAACCGCCAGTCCTCTCTCACTTATTCAAATTGTATTCGTCGGCACAACCCCCATCCACATCTTTGCCACTACTTTCATAACATACCACTTTTCTGACAATGAGACATCAGTACCCGTCTTGAAAACTTTTTTCATTTCAGCAATGCTAGAAATTATTTCCACAGGACAATGTACGAAGTAATAATTATAATGATCTATGTACCCCTGTCCTATTCCTGTTCTAAGGATGTTTTATATTGTAAAGAAATGCCGGAATAAGAATAAAATACTTGTTTAGGTGTTGAGAACCATCGAAGGCGAAGTATGGCTATGGAAAGGGAGAATTGGAACAGAGGCTCTTAAGCATTTGGCTTTGCCAGAGTCGTAAAAATAATGAAACGCGGTGTATGGAGGCCGCTGACTAAATAGCATGTAATAGCAAAGGGCGGCTACCTCAGAAAACGTGCTTTCATATTGAACAAGAAAACAATCAGGATCTCTAATTTATAAATTTCCTAATTATAATCCTTAATGAAACGATCCGAAAATCTTTGATAAATTATTTTCAAATATTTTTGTTTAAGTTGACTGTTTAAATTAGAATACCGGTTATTTAGGCTGTGTTTAAAATGAAACAAACTAGATTGCAGCAGGTCGACAACGAAGTGGATGGAATGTAATTTGTAATGTCCGGGTCGCGTGACCCACGATTTTATTTCTTAAGGCAGTCGAATCTTTTTATTTTCTCGTCACTCCTTGGTCTATAATGGTCTCATATTTCTCGTTTCTGCGACAACCGCCCACCAAGACCGATTAGTAGCCACCTGGTTGACCTACCCCACCGATTCTTAAAATTTTTACTGCCCCGATCACAAGTGTTAAAAAAGAAATACTAAGCCTTCCTTTTTAATTGTCGATTTAAGTGAAGCGAATGTTATGTTACGGCCAGTATATTAAAAATATGAAGTTTTTAAGTTAGATATTATTTACAGAAAAAAAAATGAAAAATCAATTTAGTACAATTACTCACCGTTTGATGCCATTAACTTCGGTTCCGGTGAGTGAAATGATGACTTACCTAGAACAAAAAACAAGAATAATTAGTATACATTTTTCGACAATAAATTTAAAGGCATTCTAATTTAAATTTTCCCTCACAGATGAAAATATTTCGAATTCGATAAGAGGGAAACGGAAGGGGTGAACTGTGTGCCAGCCGCGAGTTCAAAAACACACAATGGCAGCTGCATGCACATCCGCCGAAACGATACCGCAACGCGATTCGCAAACGAACGCGAGCATACATCATCGTGCGACTAATTTCCGCGATAAATATTTTACGGGTGACCATTACGCGTTGCTCGCCCTTCTGCACACACATGCACGTATTTTGCATAGGACTGCTTGTATGTGCGAGTTGCAGACAATGTACAAACTGTGCTCGGTATGCACAATGAAGAGCGACGAGTTTGCCAGGAGTGAGGGAGGGTGACATCCACGAAATTCGGGTTTATATGCATTTCGAACAAACGTTGTTGAAAATATTCCGAACCGAGAGGCCATGAAGTATTAATCAAAGCTAATTTTTATTTTTAATATTTTTCAAGTGCAATAGGAAAAATAAAATTACTTCTTCAAACCAAGGGTAACCACTAACCACTAAAGTTAATAAGATATGGTACTGCCATTTTATTATTTGGCATAAAAATTCCATTAGTTGGAGTCAGAGGCGTATTCAGGGAGGGTATTAGGACACGTCCCTTAACCCCTTGACGATCAAAGAGGCACATTTATAAGAAAAAGATAACAATCGATTATCTTACAATTTTTTATTTAGAGAAAGAGATAATTAAATATATCAAATAAAGTTGCAAGTGAGCCGGTTTCCGCCACATGCGCCACTTTGCCCCAGCATACGGTACTATATATGTATTATTATTATACTAAGTGCAATATTAAATCAAGATATTAACAATAAATTTTTTAACAAAAATAATAATATAATCTGTTTTAATCTGGTATGAATAATCTTAATAATCTGGTCAGAAATCAAAGGGCGCTTTTATATAGAACCGGACGGCTCTGATGTGGTCTTAATTAATGGATAATTGCAAATATGTTAGGAAAGTTTAATGGATGTGCGTGATAATGTAGAGTTTACATTATTCGAAAACAATGTTTCCCGCAAGGATGATAAATATGACATTTATAAATTTTCAGTCTTAAATTATCCTAATTTTCCCCTATAAGTAGTAACGGACATTCTGTTCAGCCTTTCGTGTCCCTCCCTTTCTCAAATCCTGGCTACGTCACTGGTTACAGTGATTATTCAGATAGTAACAGAAACTAAGAAAATGGTTGTTCCAACTAATAAAATAGCAGTACCAGATCTTACAAAATAAATAGCTGGCCCAACTAACCATTCTTTCAGTGGATTCTCAAAATTGATTAATTTTAAACTAAAAACATTAATTTTGTACATTTGCAAAGCTTTCAAAATAAAACGGTCACTAAACAAACAAAAATTTAAGAATTTAGTATTCAAAAGTAGAACACAACAAAATTTGACATTTTTTATTTCAAAGTCTTCAAATGAAGGTATAATTCAAATTAAAAGTTTGAGAACCAAGTTTATTCAAAATTAAAACAGTTGATAGTTTAAAATTAAAATTATTCAATTTTGAAACTTTTCAAATAAATTATTTGACCATTAGTACTTTGAATTGGAAATCGTACAAGATAAATCTTAAAACAGACAGTATTTTGATGCCTCACTTAAAAATTGTATTGTACAGTCTTGGCTTGACTTGTCTTTTTCTGATTGTATTATATTGCATTATATTGTATTATATTGTACTGTATTGTACTGCATTGTACTGTATTGTACTTTATTGTACTGTATTGTATAGTATTATTTTGTATAGTGTTGTGTTGTATTGTATTATAATGTGTTGTATTGTATTATATTGTATTGTATTGTATTGTATTGTATTGTATTGCATGGCATTGTATCTTTATTGCTTCTAAGAATACAAGATTCTGTAGTAAGGGACGGCCAATATTACAAAATTCAGTATAATTAAATTAAGTATCAATATTAAAGAAAAATTTATAATAGCATATGTGCAATGGAATGTTGGGTGATACTGGTCGAGTTTAAGCAGTTTACTATTCGAACAGAGAGAAAGGTTTATATTTGACGACAATAAATGGAAATTGCTCTCGTTGCTCATATCAATGTTACGCAAGTCATGATTTCAAACTGGCGAGTAGATTGGACATTTGGTGAGGATGTGTCAAAGATCTTAATTTTATCTTAGGTTACATAATTGAAAAATCTGTTGTGTATTGATTACTATTGTTCCAGCTTTAGATGTCAACTTAATGATGAAACTGGAAGAGGTTCTTATTTGAGCGAAAATTTGTTTAAAATTGAAAGGAGTTTTGAATAACAGACATTGCTGGGATAGCGCATCATTATGTAAAATGTTTCTACCGTCTCATGTTACATTAACATACTAGCTTACCCTATTTGACAATGTGGTATTTAAAAGACCCAAGGCAGAATTTGGACGAATTGGCTTCAGAACGATGTAAAAAATAGAATATCAAAGTAAAATCATCAAAGCTTATCAATTAGGAACGACTCCTTTGTAGGATTATTACAATTATTAATCATTATTATTATTAATTATTTCACTGAAGCTTAGAAGAATATGAAGAGTCTTAAGATAGAGGCGTTCGACAAGATATTAAGCGGATCGAATTGTGTTCATTGACTACTCAGCGAGTTTGAATAGGTGGTAACTCTTTCTTTTCGGCTGAGACTTTGAGAAGGCGTGTCGGCACCATCAAGAACGAAGGAAAACAAGAGACCTGGTCCCGAGCTGGTGCACTAGGTTGCACCGGTTTTTCCAGACGATAGTCGATCCGACTCGGTCTCAGTCGCATAATAGTGTCGTTGCGCCGTCACGCACCAGATTACGCCTGCGCTAATTACGTGGCAATATTCGCCCAATGACCGAATAACGTCTGCTTCAATTAGGCTAATGTCCGTCAAGCCCGTTGTCGCCGCACGAACACCTTCGGGAAGTTACAACATCCCAGGTGCAGGACGAAGATTTTGAAGATCTTGTCCTAAATCGATTTGGTTGTGGGTCTCGATCTAAAAGCAATCTCAAAGCACTCACAGGTGTTAATCCCAATCATCAGTTCAACTGATAATAATGATAGCACCAATAAGGAAACCTAGTGAATGATGATCAACAAATTGAAGTTTATGATGCAGACTAGACGAATATACCACCTTCCACAATATTTAATTATATTCTTACTTATCTGGATGCATCAAGAACATTCCTGATCGAGTTATATTCATTAAGATAGAAACCAGTTTCCGTGAAGACTTGACACGAGTTACGTTTAGTATCCAGTATGGAGTGGAATAACATCAAATAAGAATAAAATGTTATTAAATTAGTAATCCACGTGTATTTCAATTTTTAATTCTGATCAATCGTATTTCCTCTTAGAGGTGAGCATATTCAGGAAATTAATCGTTTAAAAATCTTCTAATGAAATCTCCACTTAAGTTTCCTTTCTGTTTTTTGATTTTTTTCTGTTTTAAAGTGAACTAGTAGTTCTAGCGAAAGGCCCGTATTAACAAAACTTGAATACATTTTTTCGGTACATTTTTTCTGGCCAATTTAGCATTGCAATTTGCAGTCAGTCCTCTTAATTAACAGCAGAAAGTCTAGAGGTGTGCAGACAACATTCTCCACATTATTTAAACTCGGGGAACAAGTGGCGTCCGTGACACGGATAACTCACGACGCGTTTCCAGTGTGCAGTCAAGTTCACTGTTTATTCTTGACGCGTCTGCAATTATTATCCACCTACGACACCCCTTTCGGTGGAGAAATTTCCTGTGCGTTGTCTCATTACTCATTGAAAGCAGGAACTTTTTATTCCTCTGCGCTATATGCAAAACTGTTTCGCGGGTTCGATACAGTTTTTATATGTTTACAACGGTTATGTACAACGGATCTTTACGACGTATGTCTGCTCAGCCGTGTTACGCGAATTCAGATTACAAACCACCTAACTTGTCGGTTAAGGATAGCCACTTGCTTTACGAGCTGGTCAGCTATTTTACGCCCTATTCATTCCATTAATTAAAGTCTCATAGAAATAATAATTCCACGGATAGAGTATTTTTTTCTCTAGATACACCCGTTATGATTTTACGACGCGAGACACTTATGAGATACTTGATAGGCTTGGAAGTTGTTTTTTTTTCGGAGAGATGCTATCCTTTTATATCCTGCATTCTACAATCATTTACATGTCTACCAATAAATCTACTTACAGAAATAGCAACATTTGAGATCAACACGAATAGGAAAGTATAACCATGGATAACCAGGAAATAGACTTGGATGGAAAGAATGGGTCACAAACGGGTAGGTGCGATAAAAGATTCATGAAGATTTATAAAATGATTTCCTTAGATTCGATGGAGTGATTTCAGGGTAGAAAATATATAGAAAAGTATTCATCTGATAGGTTTCTTTTAATTTCAGTTTTCAAACTAAACCTGATTAAAATGGATAAGAACTATTCATTTATTTTCAGCATCGAGCTTTAAGACCACAAATCAAAATTATAAATAATATACTAAAATATTCTTTTATTGACTCTGGTTGAACGTCCGATAACTAAACTTTAATAGGGTCTACGTGCATTAAATATGGAATCTAGGAAGCCCCAAGCTCGCAGTCTCGCACCTGTGAGTGGCTTCCCTTGGTCGCTCGGTTGGTAAGGCAGGGATTACCCACGCTAAGAGGCAGAGCAGGGCTTCGCGCCTCATCGTCTGGAAAATGGCTTACTGCTTACATTTACCTCTACACCCTCTGATATGCTCCTGCCCGATCCCGTCTCTACTATCACCGACCTTACTTTGCATATACGAGAACGGCTACAAACAGGCACTTAACTCTCCTTGTTCTGGTCTCTTCTTACAACACTTCTTTCAGAATTCTAAGACCTAGTTTCTACTTTCAAATTTGAAAAACACATGGTATTTCTAGAAGAGGAAATACCATTTTAATGTTTTTCAAATACGACAAATGCATGTATGTGCGTCAGTACTTTATTTAAATATCCGAGACGGTATGAGTTAGAAGTCAATGAAATGGATAAAACTGTCCTGACTGAGGCAGCGATACAGTCGCTATTACATAATATCCGAGGCAGCAGGACATCTCATAGAACGTAGAAGCAGGGCATCCTGGACTGGAGATTTATGCGTCCATGCCAGGAAGTACGGGGTATTGGTCTTCCTATTCCCGTAGGAAGCTTTGAGTCCCTCCTTCACATCGCTAGAGTTAGCTTCACCGCCACGTTTATACGACCCCCTGTCGCCGTTAGCCAGCTCCTTCGTTCCTTCCTATATGAGTATATGCTATATAGTGTAGGCAATGCTCGTCTTCTAACCATTACTTGCTTCGTAAAGCTTAGCCACTTCCCTTTACCAATGAACCATCAAAAACCCCTGATCTCTCCAAAATGGCATTATTTTTCTTCACAAATATTATGCCACTTGTATTTTTTCAACGATTGTTTAGTTCAGTACAATGAGTGGTGGAGTTATGGGGTACTAAAAGCGTAAGTAATTCGAAAATTTACCATACTTTTAGCCGAAAAGTCGCTAAAAGTTGATTGGTCCTCGTCACGCGACGCTCAAAACGGCCAACTTAAGAGCGGCTCTTAAGCCCATTATGGCGTATGCAAAAAGTTGCAAACTACTCTTGTTCCCCATCTTTTTGACCTTGGAGACCATCATCACGAACAAGGAAGCGCACAAAGGGATGGAAACCCGAAACAGCATGTTAATCTTCTTATCAACTAATAACACCAAAAATGTAAAGTATTTCAGACATTTTTGCTTTTGCTTTTTAGGACCAATTTAGATTTTAGAAAGTCAGTTCAAATTTAGAGTTAATTTCTACAGAGAAAGGTCTGATATTCCAAGAAGACTTAGTTTTGAGAAATGTAATCCAAGGTTAATTTAATCTGGAATTCACCGGATAGCAATTCAACACTTAACACCTTTCGACAAGATGTTTGCCACTGTTAAAAACTTTTTGTTCTCTTTATCTGAGACGGAGCGAAACGCGTCGTTGACGAGGGCGGCTAATCTATGCGAGGCATCTTCGTGTTTTACGAGATGCGACGGCCGCGCCCTCAAGCGTAAATGAAAAAACTTCGAAAGGGTAGAAAATGTGAAAATCACTTAATTTACACATGCAAATATTTCACCATTCCGCTCACTTGATAGATTACATCAATTATCAAGTTAACAAAAAACATTTTTAAGACTTTTGGGAAACGTATATCTTGCAGTCACCTAGCGGCCAGCCACGCAACCGAATTTACAACCTTGCACTCTTTAATACACAAATAAATTTTAATTTACCAGTTCATAAATGTAAATTAAGTACAAAATTGAGTTTGACGTGGTATAACAAATAAAAAAGCTTTTTATTAAAAAATCAGGTTCGCGGCTTTTAAAAGACAGTTTCGCAGCCAATTTCGAGTGGCGGAGAAACGGTAGCGAGCACATCTCGGAAGCTGCTCCTTCCTCCAGTTTTGCGGAGAAGCAGCGCAGGGAAAATGATTAGTTATTAAAATGCCGATAATTATATATAATCAAAGGTCCGGGGAGTGTCCTCCGATATATGCGGAGGCTGCGTTCGCTCGCTCCCGACTTGGTTACTGGTGTGGGATGCGCCCGATGTTTGGCGCAAACACCAGCCAAGCAGGAACGCGAACATTGTAAAAAAAAAACGTCCCTAATAACTGTTATCCACGATCTCGGAGTACATACCCAGGCCTCTCGGAAGCATCGAGAAGCCCTTCGCTACTGCCGTGGCCGACCTATACCGTAAGATGTATGTAATGGTTCCTAAAAAAATCACCCACTATTTTCTTCACCATTCATTTCGATACTCCCTTCCAACAAAAATTTTTACTTTCATAGACTACATTCTCACCACATCTTAATATGTAACCGCTAATTATTAAACGTAATTTACATTTTTAATATATCTAATTTGCTGTAGCTGAAAAGAATTTGGATTCGCCACAGTGTTACCGTTTAATAGAAGTACGTGAAGAGAAAAAAAAAATCTCGGTGCTAACATCGCAGACCGTCACGCCTTTCGATTCGACGTTAACTGCCATTCTTTTTTCCATTCGCAGTGCTCGTTTTGTGGCCTCTCTTTGGTCTCGTGTCTTGCTTTCACTGATGACCAGTAGGCTTAGCAGTTACCTTTCTCACTCGTAGGTCAGCCGCTCTTGGCGTTGTACTTTATACTCTGAGTGAGGCGAGAAAACAGACAAGCAGCGCCGCGTATTCGACACGGTGCTTCCTACAACGCCGCAGATATTCTTAAGTCCGAAGTTTGCAGAAACGTAAGTCTCTTGGGCTTCTTAGGCCTACATTTTGAATCGACCCAGGGAATCGCGAGTGGTGACATTTTCACGAGCTTGCATGAGAAAGTATTCTACAAAATGAAGGGCATGTAAATAAGGGGTTTATTACTTCAAAAAAGGGAGGTGTGGTTGAACAATGCCGATTTTGCACAGGTGATTCCTACCACGAATAAAAAATACGTTGACACGATCAAAATTGAGTTTGCAATCATAGATTGTACTAAAATTGTACTAAATTAAATTGTTCAATGTAAATAGCAACACTGACCAGACTATTATTTCCCATCCTGTCATGTGACACTCAAGAGATTATCATAAACACGGAAACACTTTCTCGCCACAAGGTAGCGCGCGGATCAAAGTTTCCCTTTGCCAGAGTGGCGCTACCTAATTGCAGCCCGATAACCCTAACACGAAATACTTGCATGTGCGAGCGTGTGTGTTTATGAAGTTTGCATACCTGTTAGGTTAGGGTTCGATATCTATATAACCTAACCTAACTTCTGCGCACTTGGGGATCTGCCCACCAGTCGGTATATTAATTTACCGTAATAACAGGAGCTGTACTTTATTGTAGCAGCTATGGCAGCCAGCGGCTGCGTAACGATCGTCCACCCGAGATAACCACCTCCGACCGGGCGTCCGCTAATTACGCGGAAATTAATTATAACCACATTACACTTCGCTACTTTTCTTCTAAGCGACCCTGGCAGACGTAATGCGCTAACGAGAGAAGCCAAGGTACAGAAAACGAAAAGGAAAAGTCGATTTATTCGTATTTAACAACCCTGTCCTACCAACTACCTACCTCGAAAAAAGAGCGGTTCGTCGACCCTTAATGCCATCATATATGATATCTAATAACTGCTTTGAATCGCTTCAAATAACTCACGGATAACTTAAACCCGAAAATAACAGCACAAGGGTAGAAAAAATAATAACGATACATTTGGTTAATGAAATTCTCTCATTAAGATATCATTTTTAGGCTCTTAATTATGTACTCCTTAATTTATCAGATAGTTTTAATCCAGGGATGTTCCACCCAATTGGGTACACTGACCCTTTTATTTTTGCGAGTTGGATGACCTTATCGGAAAGATAAGATAATTCCAGAAGGACAAGTCCTGAGCACCTTTCTTATCCGTCTGCAGGACCTCTCGGAGTCGTGTATCAAATTGCACAGTCGAGTTGGTCAATTCGATATCTTCTACTATACGCCCACCATTCCTAACACTATCATTCCCTTCTTTGACGTTTTTTCAGACCAAAGAATCGGCATTCAAGAACATATCGCAATTCTGAAAAAAACACTATGTTTAACAATGAGTAATTTGAAAAATGAGTTAATGATACTTCTGCTTATTTTTACTCCTGATCAAAGAGATCAGATAAAAATTCCAAGTTCGTTTCTTGGCTTGTTTCCCATTAGACTTTATTTATACACAAATGACGAGTATAAAGCAACGAGTCGTGCCGCCGCCGGTGTTTCACTTTCACTGAGTCCCGTTGGATGCTCGTATACATAAGAATACATGCAAAGAGTCAACGTGAGTACAGCATATACGAATATAAACGATGCAATTGTACGTGCATGATTTCAGGGCTGAACAGACATCACGTATTTTCTCTATTGCTCGATTTGCGTTCAACTTCTGGCTTCACGAATTGTAAAGACTTAATAATATATTAAATATAATTTCCTATTTTCTCTCAAGTATCGTTCCCTCCCACTAACGTGTATGTATATCTTTAGGCTGCAATAAACAAATTAATTAAGAATTTCTGGATATGTTAGTAGAAGAAGCTAATGTTGTTTT
>CAKNXH010037807.1:0-11838 GCA_932178445.1 Andricus quercusramuli | reverse complement strand
GAAGTTTTAATAAAATAGTTGAATTTTTAATTAAATAGTTGAATGTTTAACCTTCAAAGATAAATTCGCAACCAAGAGGTCGAATTTGCAATAAAAAAATATGATTTTTCAATAAAATCCTGGAATTTTCAACAAAACAATAACATTTTCAATCAAATTGTTAAATTTTTAACCGAATACTTAGATTTTCTATCTACAAAAATTAATTTTAAACCAAACAGTTTTATTCACAACCAAATAGTTGAATTTTATTCACGAAAAGACGAATCTTTTAGAAGAAAGTTGAATTCTCAATCAAAAATGACGCATTTTCAACCAAAAAGATTAATTTGCTTTCAAAAAATATAATATTTGATATTTCGACCAAAAAATATGAAATTTACACCAAAAGAGATGAATTATAAAACCAAAAAGACGAATTTTCACAAAAAAATTATATTTTATACCAAAAAAAGATAAATTTTCAGCAAAATAATTAAATTTTCAACAAAAAGTTCAATTTTCAACATTTAAATATAAATTCTCAAACCAAGTGGTTGAAATTTCAAACAAAAAAGATGAAATTTCAACCAAAAATAATTGAATTTTCAAATAAATAAATGAATTATCAGAAGACAGTTAAACTTTTAACAAAAAAGATGACTTCTGAAGAAAGTACTTTTACAAGCACAAGATATGAAATTTCCATCAAAAGATTTTGAAACCAAAAAGACGAATTTTGAACTAAAAAGATTAATTTTCGACCAAAAAGATGACTTTTCAACAAAAGCTGGAATTTTGAACTAAAAAAATAAGTTTTCAACAAATAGTTGAATTTTCAATGAAATATTTGAATTTTTAATAAAAAATATGACATTTCTACCAAAAGAGATAAATTTTTTAACCAAAAAGACGAATTTTCAACCGAAAAGATGAATATTCGGCCAAAAAAAAAAAATTTTTAACAAAAAACTAAAATTTTCAACGAAGCAATTGAAGTTTTAATAAAATAGTTGAATTTTAAATTAAGTAGTTGAATTTTTAATTAAATAGTTGAATTTTTAACCTTCAAAGATAAATTCGCAACCAAAAGGTCGAATTTGCAATAAAAAAAGATGATTTTTCAACAAAATCCTGGAATTTTCAACAAAACAATAAAATTTGCAATGAAATTGTTAAATACTTAGATTCTCTATCTACAAAAATTAATTTTTAACCAAACAGTTTCATTTACACCCAAATAGTTGAATTTTAATCGCGAAAAGACGAATTTTTTAGAAGAAAGATGAATTTTCAATCTAAACCGACTCATTTTCAACCAAGAAGCTTAATTTTCTAACAAAAAAGACAAATTTTCAATAAAATCCATAATTTTTCAAGCAAATAGTTAAATTTTCAGAATAAATCGATAAATTTTCAACAAATTAGTCAAATTCTCAACCAAAGATTTTCTAAAGTTTCTCCAAAAATTATCTGACCAGTACAATCGACAAAATTTAACATCAGAAAATTTTCAAAGAGATCAATTTTCAATTAAAATAATTAATTTTCCAACCAAAAAGACAAATTTCCAACAAATAAATCTTTTACAGTAAAGAAAGAAAAACTTTATCTAAATTTTTGAATTTTCAAGCTGAAAGACAATTTTGCTGTATAGCAGTTGAATTTTTAACCCGAAAATATGATTTTTTAACAATAAAGTTCATTTATAACCAAACAGTTTCATTTTTAAGCAAAAAAGAGGAATTTCATGCCAAAAAGATTTGTTTTCTACGAAAAAAGGCGAATTTTCAAGTTTGAATAATTAATTTTTAACCAAAAATGGAAAATTTACTTTTTCAGTTGAAAAAATAATTTTAAACAAAAGAAAACGCATTTTAAACAAAAAAAGTTTAACCAAAAAAGGCGAATTTTCAACCAAGAAGATTAATTTTCTAACAAAAAAGGAAAAGTTACATTTTCAGTAGAAAATTAATTTGAAAAAAAAATAATTAATAAACAAAAAGAGGCAATTTCGAACCTAAAAATTAGCCTTCTACCAGAAAATATAAATTTGCAACTAAAAAATATCAACCAAAGAAATCAAGCTAAAATGATGAATCTTCAACTGAACTAGTTAAATTTTAAAATAAAAATAATTAATTAAAAAAACAACGATTTCCCAACCAAAGAGATAAATTTTCTATGAAACAGTTAAATTTTCAAAATAAAAAATTAATTTTCAACCAAACAGTTAAATTTACAACCAAATAGTTTATTTTCTACCAAAAAGATGAATTTTCTACCAGAATAGTTTATTTTGCAACCCAAAAGAATGACTTTTTGACAAAATAGTTGAATTTTCAACAAAAATAATTAAATTTACAACAAAACGGTAGAATTTCTAACCAAAAATTCAATCGAAAAAACGAGAAAAAGGGAAAGATATCTTGAAAAAAAAAGTAATTCGTTCTTTGAAATACTGACTTGTGCCCAGAAGAAGCATGATGATGTTTTTCAAGAATTCGAAAATTCCTTTTGATGCCTTGTGTGCCTCCCTCATTCGTCCAAAAAGCGAATCGTAAGAAGGAGGAGGAGCTGAAACATTTAATTATTTGATTAATAATAATAATTACTAAATTTAATTAATAATAGAGATTGAAAATTTATTTTTACATTTAGAAGAGGAAAAAGAAATTTAGAAGCTTTTTAAGATTTTTGAAAGGTTTCAAAATAATTTTAAAAAAATTAAAAATTATATTTTATTTTAAAAAGTTAATTTTAAGAAAATGTTTTAAAATATTTCGAAACATATCACAAGATTTGAAAAATGGTCAAAAAAGGGGAATCTTACAAACTTTTTTTTAACCTTGCAAAATCCTAGAAAAGATTCGAAATTTTTTATCATAAATGTAGGAAAATCTACATTTTGTTTAAAAAAATTTTTTGTTGAAATTGTAAATTATTTTCGAAATTTTTTTAAAACTTCTAAACATTTTTTGAAATGGTTCCAAGTTTTTATAAATCCTGTAAATTTGAAGAAATTGCTTTAAAATTTCAAATTGAAATATTCTCTTAAAATTAATTTTCCAAAATAAAAAATCTTAACAAATTTTTCGAGGAATCTTACAAAATTGTTTCGAAACCTCGCAAAATCCTGAAAAAGATAAAAAAATTTTTGTTAAAAAATCGGGACAAAAAAATTCCGAAAAATAAAATTCCCTACAGCGTAAAATTAAATTCACGAACTAGAAAATTTCCCAATTTAAACAATTAAGAAAAATTGCTTCTTGTTAAATATTATTTATTTATCAAAAATAAAATAATCAAATCTTTTCATCAAAGTAATTTTTTAATGTTTAAAGTTTTTAAAAATTATTATTTAAATTTAAAATAACAACGGTTGAAAAAATATATTTTTGAATGAATAATTTTGTTTGAAAATGTGCATAGTGGTTAAAAAATATGAAAAATGTTCTCGAAAATCGAATTGATAATTAAAAAATTAAAAATAAATAAACTTCGAGATAAATCAGTGTTTAATTGAATCCAGGAAAGTTCGTTTGGAAAATGTTATTAAGTTCGGAGAAAATTTATGGAGAAATTTCTTTTTTCGCTTGAAGCGCACGTGTTTTTAAATTTATTTTTTAAACAATTTTGATACAAATATTGTTATTTTAAATTCAAACAATAATTTCAAAAACTTTAAACATTAAAAAATTCTTCGATAAAAATATTTGATTATTGTATTTTTAATAAATAAATAATATTTATTGAAAACACTTTTTTTAATTGTTTAGATTCGGAAATTTTCTAGTTCGGATATTTCATAATTTGGCAATTTTATTTGTCAGAAATGTTACAATTCGTTGAAATTATAAACGGTTCGGGAATTTTCCAATTCAGGATTTTTATGTTTCGGCAATTTTATCATATCGGGAATTTCATTATTCAAGAGGGACGACTGAAAAATCCCGAAAAATAAAATTCACAACACTAAAATTCTAGAATTGAAAAATTCCCGATTAATAAAATTCCCCAATAATAAAATTTCGAATAATAAAATTCCCGAATAATTAAATTTTCGAATAATCAAATTTCCGAATAATAATATTCCCGAATTGAAAACTTCCCGATTAATAAAATTAACGAATAATAAAATTTCGGATTAACAAAAATTCCTGAATAATGAAATTGCGGAATGATACAATTTTTGAATAATGAAATTTCCGAATAATAAAATTCACGATTAATAATAAAATTCCCGAATTGAAAAATTCCCAAATAATAAAATTCCCGACAGATAATCGCTGAATTATAAAATATCCCAAATAGAAAATTCCCGAATTTGAAGAATTATAATTTTTTTTTTATAAATATTATTTATTATAAATACAATAATCAAATATTTTTATTTGAAAAAATTATTTTTTATGTTCAAAGTTTCTGGATGAAATTTTTATCAATTAATGTTATTTTAAATGCAAGCAATAATTTTAGAAACTTTAAACATTAAAAATAATTTTTTTAATAAAACATTTGATTATTGTATGCTTAATAAATGAATAATATTTATAAAAAATAATTTGTTAGTGTTTGAATTCGGGAATTTTCTGGTTCGGATATTTTATAATTCGAAATTTTTTCTGTCAGGAATTTTGCAGTGTCGCAAATTCCTGAATTGGAAAATTCTCAAATAATAAAATTCGCGAAAGAAAAAAGCCGAATTATGAAATATCCGAACTAGAAAAATTCCCGAATATGAATAGTTATAATTGTTTTTATTATTGAAAAAAACATTTAATTGTATTATAATATTAATGGTATGCAATAATTTAATGAATTTTATAGATAAAAACATCACTTGTTTAAATTTGGGAATTTTCTAGTCCGGATATTTTATAATTCGGCAATTTCTTGCGGGAAATTTTATTATTCGGGAATTTTCAAATTAGGCAATATTGTAAATAGCCGAAAAATTCCTTATTCGGAAATTTTACAATGTCGGGAATTTTATTTTTTGGGACTTTTCAGTCGATCCTATTTTTCACGATTTTTCAGTCGTCCCTAAAAATCTACAAAAACCTACATTTTGTTTTAAATTTGTTGAAATCTTAAAATTTCTTAAATTATTTTCGACATTTTGTCAAAGCTTGCTAAATATTTCTTAAAATAAAATATGAAATTGGTCCTAAAATTTGTTTTGAAATTTGTTTTCGTGCTCATTTTGCAAAAAATTATTCATGATAAAATATAAAATAAAACTTAAATATATATAAAACTTTTTCAGGTAGGGACACTAAACTCATGATTCGTTCCAATCTGCAGAACCAGAAAATTCCCGAATTTAAACAATAAAAAATTATTTTTTATAAATATTATTTATTAAACATACAATAATCAAATATTGTATTTGACAAAATATATTTTTAATGTTTAAAGTTTCTAAAATTATTGTTTGAAATAAAGATAACATTAATTGAGAAAAATGCAGCCAGAAATATATATTTTTAAATTATTGTTAATTTAAAGTCAAACAATAATTTTAGAAACTTTAAACATTAAAGATAATTTTTTTAAATAAAAATATTTTATTATAGTGTTTATAATAAATAATATTGATCAAAAAATTATAATTCTTCAAATTCGGGAATTTTCTAGTTGGGATATTTTATAATTATATATTTTAACTACTATGCACATTTTCAAACAAAAGTTTTCATTCAGAAATATATTTTTCCAACCATTGTTATTTTAAATTTAAATAATAATTTTTAAAAACTTTAAACATTAAAAAAATTACTTCGATGAAAATATTTGATTATTTTATTTTTAATAAATAAATAATAGTTAACAAAAAGCAATTTTTTTTAATTGCTTAAATTCGGAAATTTTCTAGTTCGTGAATTTAATTTTACACTGTAGGGAATTTTATTTTTCGGAATTTTTTAGTCCCGATTTTTTAACAACAAAATTGTAATCTTCTTCATGATTTGGGGAGGTTTCAAAACAATTTTGTAAGATTCCTCGAAAAATTTTTAATGATTTTTTATTTTGGAAAATTAATTTTTAGAGAATATTTAAAAATATTTCAAAAGATTTACAAAATTGTCGAATAAGAATCTGGAAGATTTCAAAGCAATTTCTTCAAATTTACAGGGTTTATAAAAACTTGGAATCATTCTAAAAGATATTTAGAAGTTTGAGAAATTGTGTACAAATAATTTGAAATTTGAAAAAAATTTAACAAATTTAAAAAATGTAGATTTTTGTAGATTTTTAATAACAAAATTAATATCTTTTTTAGGATTTTGAAAGGTTTCGAAAAAGAAAATGTTTTGTATGTCTCCTCGGAAAATTTGAAATGATTTTTTATTTTCAAAAATTTATTTTAAGCGAATATTTTTAAATATTTCAAAATATTTACAAAATTGATATGTTTGGAAATGTTTTAAAATATTTTCTTAAAATTTACTTTTTAAATTAAATTAATTGAAAAAAATTTCAGCCAGAAATATATATGTTTCAATATTGTTATTTTAAATTTAAACAATAATTTTAGAAACTTTAAACATTAAAAATTAGTTCTGTAAATAAAAATATTTGATTATTGTATGAATAATAGATAATATTTATCCAAAAATTGTAATTGTTCAAATTCGGGAACTTTCTAGTTGGGATATTTTATAATTCGGCAATTATCTGTCGGGTATTTTATTATTCGGTAATTTCATTATACTGGAATTTTATTATTCGGAAATTGTATTATCCGGGAATTTTATTATTCGCTATTTTATTAATCGGGAATTTTAATTATTTGGGGATTTTATTATTCGAAAATTGTATTATTGTGCAATTTTATTAATCGGGAGTTTTTCAATTCGGTAATTTTATTATTCGGTAATTTTATAAACCGGGAATTTTTGAATTCGAGAATTTCAGTGTCGTGAGTTTTATTTTTCGGGATTTTTCAATCGTCCTTCTTGGGGAAGACTGAAAAATTCCGAAAAATAAATTTCCTGACACTGCAAAATTCCCGAATTGGAAAATTCCCAAATAATAAAATGCCCGAATAATAAAATTCTCGAATTATAAAATCCCCGAATTGGAAAATTCCCGAACATTTTATAATATGAGCGAATTGGAAAATTCCCGAATTATAAAATTCTCGACAGAAAATGGCCGAATTATAAAATATCAGAATTGTAAAATTACCGAATTCAAACAATTAAAATTGTTTTATGAATATATTTTATCAAATAAAAATACAATAAACATAAAAAATAAATCTTTACAATAATATTATATTATTGTATTTTTATTTGATAAAATATATTTATAAAACAATTTTAATTGTTTGAATTCGCCAATTTTACAATTCGGATATTTTATAATTAAGCAATTTTCTTTTGAGAATTTTATTATTCGGGAATTTTCCAATTCGGTAATATTATAAACTGTCGGGAATTATATTATTCGAGAATTTTCCAATTCGGGGATTTTCCAATTCGATTATTTTATTATTCGGGAATTTTATTATTCGTGAATTTTCAAATTCGGGATTTTTATTTTATTTTATTATTAGTAAATTTTGTTATTCGGGAATTTTGTAATTTAGGAATTTTATTTTTCGGGATTGTTCAGTCGTCCCGTATTATCCGGGAATTTTATTATTCGGAATTTTAATTATTTAGGAATTTCATTATTCGAAAATTTTATTATTGTGCAATTTTATTAATCGGTAATTTTATTATTCGGTAATTTTATAAACCGGGAATTTTTTAATTCGAGAATTTCACAGTGTCGTGAATTTTATTTTTCGGGATTTTTCAGTCGTCCTTCTTGAAGGGACGACTGAAAAATCCCGAAAAATAAAATTCCCGACACTGCAAAATTCCCGAATAATAAAATTTACGAATAATAAAATTGTCGAAAAATAAAAATCCCGAATTGGAAAATTCCCGAATAATAAGATTCCGGAATTATAAAATTCCCGAATAATAAAATTCCCGAACATTTTATAATATTACCGGATTGGAAAATTCCCGAATTCAAACAATGAAAATTGTTTTATAAATATACTTCATCAAATAAAAATACAAGAATAAAATATTATTGCAAAAAGATTTATTTTTTTTGCTTATTGTATTCTTAAATTCGGGAATTTTCCAATTCGGATATTTTATAATTCGGCAATTTTCTGTCGAGAATTTTTTTATTCGGGAATTTTCCAATTCGGTAATATTATAAACCTTCGGGAATTTTCCAATTCGGTAATATTATAAACCTTCGGGAATTCGGGACGACTGAAAAATCCCGAAAAATAAAATTCCCTAACAATAAAATTGCCGAAAAATAAAAAACACGAATTGGAAAATTCCCGAATTGTAAAATTTTCGAATTTAAACAATTAAAATTGTTTTATAAATATATTTTGGTGAATGTAAATACAATAATAAAATATTATTTTGAAGATTTATTTTTTATGTTTAAAATTTCAAATCCGATTGAACAATTTTTTTCTGTTGAGACAAAAAATTGTCACCCAGAAATATATTATTTTCAATTATTGTTATTTTACATGAATGATAATTTTTGAACATAAAAAATAGGGACGACTGAAAAATCCCGAAAAATAAAATTCCCGACACTGCAAAATTACCGTATTGGAAAATTCCCGAATAATAAAACTGCCGAAAAATAAAAATCCCGAATAGGAAAATTCCAGAATAATAAAATTCCCGAATAATAAAATTGCCGAAAAATAAAAAACACGAATTGGAAAATTCCCGAATAATAAAATTCGCGATTAATAAAATTCCCGAATTAGAAAATTCCCGAAAATTTTATAATATGACCGAATTGGAATATTCCCGAATAATAATATTCCCGGTAGTTTACAATATTACCGAATTGAAAAATTCCCGACAGAAAATTGCCGAATTATAAAATATCCTAATTGGAAAATTCTCGAATTTAAACAATTAAAATTGTTTTATACATATATTTTAGTAAATAAAAATACAATAATAAAATATTATTTTGAAGATTTATTTTTTAAGTTTGAAATTTCAAAAATTATAATTCATGTAAAATAACAATAATTGAAAATATATTTCTGGGTGAAAATTTTTTTCTGTTGAGAATGTCACACTCCGTTTGAACAATTTTTTTTCTGTTGGGAAAACAAATTATCACCCAGAAATATATTATTTTCAATTATTGTTATTTTATATGAATGATAATTTTTGAAATTTTAAACGTAAAAAATAAATCTTCAAAATGATATTTCATTATTGTATTTTTATTTACGATAATATATTAATGAAACAATTTTAATTGTTTGAATTCGGGAATTTTCCAATTCGGGTTTTTTATTTTTCGGCAATTTTATTATTCGGTAATTTTGCAGTGTCGGGAATTTTATTTTTCGGGATTTTTCAGTCGTTCCAAAAAATAAATCTTCAAAATAATATTTTATTATTGTATTTTTATTTACCAAAATATATTTATAAAACAATTTTAATTGTTTGAATTCGGCAATTTTCCAATTAGGATATTTTATAATTCGGCAATTTTCTGTCGGGAATATTATTATTCGGGAATTTCCCAATTCGGTCATATTATGAAATGTTCGGGAATTTTCCAATTCGGGAATTTTATTAATCGCGAATTTTATTATTCGGGAATTTTATTATTCGGGAATTTTCCAATTCGGGATTTTTATTTTTCGGCAATTTTATTATTCGTAAATTTTATTATTCGGGAATTTTCCAATTTGGTCATATTATAAAATATCCGGGAATTTTATTATTCTGGAATTTTGCAATTCGGGGATTTTATAATTCGGGAATTTTATTATTCTGGAATTTTCCAATTCGGGAATTTTATTATTCGGGAATTAAATTACTCGGTAATTTTAAAATTCGGGAATTTTATAGTTCGGTAACTTTATTATTCGGGAATTTTATTATTCGGTAATTTTACAATTCGGGATTTTGATTTTTCGGCAATTTTATTATTAGTAAACTCTATTATTCGGGAATTTTCCAATTCGGGAATTTTGCAGTGTCGGGAATTTTATTTTTCGGGATATTTCAGTCGTCCCTTTCTTTTAAGTTCACATATTTTCACCTCAATTTCTTGAAAGCCGTCTTTCTTTTTATTTAAAATTTGTGTAAAAATGTATTAAATATTAGCAACTAATTAGAAATGATTTTTTAGTTTTTGGCAAATAAAATTAATTACCATTGGGATCAATTGCTTCTTCGTAAGAAGGTGGAGCTCCACGATCACTTGCAGAAATGGAAAGATGTTCCAGAGGAAGATTGATGTTGTGATAGGCAGGTGGTGGGGTGCAACTCGTCGGCATAATTTGAGAAGCTGCACCAGGATTCATCCCTCCGGATATTCCAGGATGAACTCCGTGGACTATTGGACTCAGAGGCATGCCTTCTCGAAGCCGAATTTTCCAATCCATTAAAATTGCATTAAGGACAGACGAATCTGTAAACAAAAATTATTATTTTAGATTTCTAACACAGAGCTGCTACAAAATCCCACTTTCGAAATTCCCTGACATTTTTACTGCAGGTGAGAAAAAAATGTTTAAAAATTGATCTTAATTACTTTGGGTACAAAAAAAAACAACAAATTTTTAACAAAATAGTTGAGTTTTCAACCAAAGAAAGGATTTTCCAACAAAAAAGATCAATTTAAAATAAAATAGTTGAATTTTCGAATTAGAAAATTAATTTTCAACCAAACAGTTTTACCAAATAAATCAATTTCCAACCAGATGGTCGAATTTTAAATAAAAATAACATTTTCAACCAAAAAGATTACTCTTCAACGAAATACTTGAATTTTCGATCAAAACAGACGGATTTTGAACAATTAGTTGAATTTTTAACCACTTACTTTACTTTTCAACCAAATGGTACAAAAAATGTTTGTTTCAAAATTTATCTTAATTCATCTTTGTACAAAAAACAACACATTTTGAACAAAATAGTTGAGTTTTCAAGGGAACCAATAATTTTTCAACAATAAGGATTAATTTTCAACCAAATAGTTGAATTTTCGGAATAGAAAATTAATTTTCAACCAGTTTTACAAAATAGTTAAATTTTCAACCAAATTTTCCAATTTTCAAACAAAAAAGATTAAACTTAAAAAAACAGGTACATTTTCAAACAAATAGATGATTTTCAAAGCCAAAAAACGACTTTTTTAGAAGAAGTTTTAATTATCAACCTGGAAAGTTGAATTTTCAACAAAAAGATCATTTTCAACCAAAAAAAATTACTTTCCAAGCAAAAAGATTACTTTTCAACCAAAAAATCGGATTTTCAACAAAAAAAAATAAATATTTTTCAACCAAACATTTAAACCCTCAATAAAAACAGACGAATATTCAAAAAATAGTTGAATTTTCAACCAAGTAGTCGAATTTTCCACTAAATAGTAGTTTTGTATTTACAATCAAATAATTGAAATTTCAATAAAACAGTTGAATTTTCAAAATAGAAAATTAATTTTCCACCAACAGTTTTGAATTTATAATCAAATAGTTGAAATTTTAATAAAAAGGAAGAATTCTCAACAAAGCAGTTGAATTTTCAAACCAGAAAGACGACTTTTTTTAATAAAATTTTAATTACTAGCCGTGAAAGTTGAATTTTCAGCAAAAAGACAATTTTTAAATAAAAAAGATTACATTTCGACCAAATAGTTGAATCTTTTAAATTTTCAATTGATTTTCCACCAGTCTTGCATTTACAATAACATAAAATAGTTGAATAAAATAATTAATAATAAAATAAAAATAATGAAATAATAAATAAAATCAAATAGTTGAAATTTCAATAAAAAAGGCGA
>CAKNXH010037780.1:0-12150 GCA_932178445.1 Andricus quercusramuli | reverse complement strand
TGTATTTGATAATAATATATAAATTTTATCATGCAACATAATACAAAAGCTTTTCTCATTTTATACATAAAATAAAGCTTTACTATATGAATTCAATGGACATGGTTTTAATGTATGTATTCGAAAATAATATATAAATTTTATCATGATTTGTAACAAAATTATTTTTATAAAATTTATGAAGATTTTGATAAACCTGAATGAAAATGAATGTTTTAATAATATTCAACATATTAGTTTTTATTTTGTGAAAACAACGTGATGAAATAATAAAATTGATACCTATTTTTTATCTATTTTATTTCATTAGAATTGGAATATAAATTTTATCACAATTAGTAACAAAAAAATTTTTTTTACAAAATTTATAAATATTATGATAAACCTGAATTAAAACTAATTTTCATAATTTCCAATATTACAATAGCTATGAAGTCATTTTATATTTTCATTAAAAAAATGTTGTGTAATAGAGTATAATTTTGAAGTTTATTTATAAAATAATGTTTTATACAATTTACAAATATATTATGCACAACAGGATACAAAATCTTTTCTTATTTTACAAATAAAGTAAAGCTTCAGTATACGAATTTTATGGACACTTGAAGTTCATTTATAAAATAATGTTTTATACAATTTACAAACATATAATGCACAACAGGATATAAAATCTTGTCTTATTTTATAAGTAAAATAAAGTTTCAGTATATGAATTTTATGGACACAATTTCAATGTATCTATTTGAAAGTAATATATAAATTTTACCATAATTTTTTAAGACATTGTTTTTATAAAATTTACAAAGATTTTGATAAACCTAAATGAAAATTAATTTTCTCGTTATAAATGTTTTAATAATATGAACATATACTTATTTTTGTATGGAGATATTTCAAAATTAAAGTTATTTCCCATGCTCTGGGTATTATGATATTATTTTTATAGCCCCCAAAAGATAATTAATTTGATACTGAAATTTGTTGCGTATGCTTAAAAATGTTAAATTAATAAATGAGAATTATACAAAATTATACTTACTTCAAGAAACAACCTCAACATCCATAGTTTACTCATGGATTAAATCCCTCGATAATCAATGCTGAAGCAGGAACACAATGTTCTAATTGTTTTTTCCAACAACATTGGACAGCACGAATCATTCAATGTTGAAGCAGGAACACAATGTTCTAATTGTTCTTTTAAAAACACTGAACAGCACGAATCATTCAATTATGAACAAAAACATGAATCATTAAGCATCAAGCACTATGAACTATCGAAGCGCACTGTTTTGCAATGATGGCCATGAATCCAGATCATTGTTGATCATTGTCATGGTCAAGTCAATATTGTGCCGGAAAGATCCGTTAGGTGGCTCTAACGCAGTAGTCTAAGAGGTTTATAAATTGTTGAATTTTGAATTGCGTTTACTTAAAATTTACTGCAGGACTTATGTGCAAATGAAATATTTACGTTATATGACATGTTTTATTTTGTATTTAGTTAAAGTTTAGTATTTACTTAAGTTTACCTATTAAGTTTATAGCAAATACAAGTTTAAATTTTACTATTCAAACTCTGGACACTTACGTCTGTAGACTTCAGGGACGCTAAACGGATCTTTCAGACCCAACAATTGTACACTCAAAAGGTATGATGAAATCGGTCTATTTATGAAGCAACCCCCCAGGAATTCTAAGAATTTCTGAGTTGTCTCTCACATCAATTCATTCATTTCATTCATTCATTGATCTGCATACTTCTACTGTTATCGACTGAAAAGAAAAACCATCAATAGATAAGCAAGAACTCGCTTGTACCATACTCATTGATCTGCATACTCCTACCGTTATCGACTGAATAGAAAAACCATCAATAGATAAGCAAGAACTCGCTTGTACCACACGTCCGCTCAGGGTTTAGAAGCAGGAACCATAAGAAACATAGAAGATGTGAATGCCTCAAAATTATAACCCCTTACCCTCGAGGCCCACAAACTCAGTGTCGTGAACAGTGAAACCGGTTTGAGAACACACCACACATTAGAACCGGCCTTAATAATCCAACATGGCGCAAAGCATGCAGCTATTGCAATATTTTATATAGGACTGCTAAAGTATAACCCACATAGTGGAGAAACATGCGTATAGTCAGACAAGACGGTAACCGAAAGTGTCTGACTAAACGCATTACAAATAATTAAGTTAGTAATAGAAATCATATTCTTGAAAGGTCAAGAGTCGAGATGCACGACCGCTGTCCACGGTTGCTGACGATAGCATAAATCATTCAACGTTTAATAGTATTAGTTACCCACTAGCATCGCTCACAAACATTGAGCGAAACTAGAAACGAGTAATATTATTAATAAGAACGTGCCGATTTCAAAAGTTAGAAACGTGCCGATTTCAAAAGTTAGAAACGTGCCGATTTCAAAAGTTGGAAACGTGCCGATTTCAAAAGTTCGATCGCCCTATCCCTAGCATGGAGAAACCATCATATATAAACCCCAGATACATCCTTGTCAATTGTCTTTATTGTTCAAGCAGTCGTACTGTCCACATCATTTATGAACCGCCTTGATTAAGTCGCGAACTTTTACCTCACCACGAAATATTCCTTAACGAAGAACCGCCTTGATTAAGTCGTGCACTTTCACCCCACCGCGAAATAGTAACGTGGAGTCTATTTCTGAAAATAAAGTCCCTTCGGCTTTCGGTCGTCGTACTAATTGACCTCGAAGTTGTTCGTGAAAGTCAATTAAAACAAACACCCGGTAGAATTCCATCGATATTCTGCCGCGGATCGGGGATACAATCGATAAATCAATCTTCTCTTGCCCTTTCGGAATGAAAGGTAATGTAAGTTTTACTCTTTATTCATATTCTAATTCATTCCTATTCTCCTGTTATAATAAATAATTATCTTATCAAATCACTGTCATTCTGAATTATCGCAATCCTCTTGGATTGATAAAGTGAAAACGAACAACACAATGAAAATAAATAGCCAGGCCTTACCAACCTGACTTAATCAGCCCTTGTAACCTCCCTCATCCTAACCTATTTCCAAACTACCCTCGCCTTTGCTCGGGACGTAACAGCTCATTTGGTGGCAGCGGTGGGATTGTCACTTCCGCTTAAATTCAGTGTTTTCGTTAACAAATTTAACTTCAGTGTATTTTTAAGATAGCTATTTCATCGGCACTCGTGAGTATAAGTCCTTCTTAGATACGTTGCACGGTCACCTTCGGGGCAAGGCAAAGTTCGAAGTGTATGAGAGGCGTTGGTGTACTTCGCGTGCTCGCAAGATCTGCCATCGTTAATAATCCTACAAAATACCCTGAATTAACCTTGTATGTACTCCTTTTAGCAGGATTGTACAAGTGAAGGGTTTAAATCAACGTCATCGAAAATCAACATTCGAAAACCGCGTTTTAGATCATCCCGCGAACTAACATCATTTTAAAACGAATTTTAGCTCAAAAAACTTAAGTCTGCAATTTCCAAAGCCTAACTAAACCACAACCGTGTGGGAAGCCCTTCTAAAAAGAATCAAGTGGCGAGAAAATTAATTAACTTGAATAGTCGAACTTTTCCGAAATTTCAAACCATCCAAATAATTTAAAGATATATCTCTCATAGTTTTGAAGTATTTATGAGCCTGTACTTGACCCTAAACTGGTCAACCATATTTCGATTTAACTGAAAACAGTAACAAAAGGGTATAAATTAGTTGTCTCGAAAAATTTAAATCTTCTAGATTTTGAACCCTTTTAACACTCATTACTTTAAAAGTGCAAATTGATACAATTTTAGAGACAACTTAAAACTGTGGTGTAAAAATTACAGTTCTCAAAAAGGAAAATTACAATTCTCAACATCTTTAATTGCCTTTCATTCCAAAACAAGTTGAATCCCTTGTTGGAATCTCTCTTTTGCGGATTGATCACTCGTAAATGGAAATTCTACAATAGATTCACTCATTACAGATCCAGTCAATTTTAATAACTAGAAGTTGAAATTATAACTTCATTCCTTCAAACAGAAGTTCTAGCTACAACATATTTCCAAAATTTTATTTAAATGTCAGTGTCTTAAACAATCACACGCGATTCTGAAATTATAATTCACATCATTAATTTATCCAGTCTATGACAACTCAAGCTGTCGTTGCAGAGCTAGATGCAACCAGAGACATCGAATCTATACATTCGAAATGTTTCTCTTCATTCTTAAACGAAGAGTAAATGTCTAACCTTTACTTATTTTTCTACTGAACCACGAGAGCGGTCGCTCGCCAGTGATGGGTACGCGTTACGATCAGAACGTTCACTTACACTGCAGCAACACTTTCAAGCACTCGCGGTTAATAGAATTTGCAGTATTTGATTAAAGTAATCTATCAAGGTCAATTATGTATTGAAAAGAATGGATACACGTTTACGATTAAAAACATTCCTCGAGCAATCGCGAAAACAAATTCATTCAAGTTCTTCTATTCGTTCCTTGCCTCAACGCAACTGTCTAACATTCATCGCTTTTTCTACTGAATGCGCGATCATAGTCAGGCAATCCACTGGTATTGTAACAAATATCTGAGTGAACGCAATTATAACATCACACCCTACAACAAAATAAATTCCTAGGATTGTTTCATGAATTGAATATATGCACAGTTATTGAGCTATCTCATCTCATTGACATCACCCGTTTTCAAATAAATTGTATAATTCGTTCATCACAACTTTTACAAAATGCCTGAGGATCCTTATCAAACACAATTTACTGAAGATATTAATCGCACACTCAGTGAGGCCATGATGACTTCCATGGCAGAGTGCTTCGCCATACAAAAAGGGGTTATAAATATCCCTACTTATGACGGAAAAAACATGTCCGTTAGAGATTTTATTCAAGATATTACAAACGGAGCATCATCAGTGCCATCTAATTGTGAAGCACAGTATCTTAAAGCGGTTCTAGCTCGGTTAAAGGGTTCGGCCAGGGATAGCATTCACGGAAGAAATTTTACGACCATTAATGCTTTAATTAAACACCTAAAACAGCGATTCGCACCCCGTAAAACGTACTCATGGTATTTACATGAGATTTCAACAATTAGAATAAATCGAGAGCAAAATATTAGTGAATTTGTCGATAGACTTATTCTTCTAAAATCAGGAGCTCGAGCGGCTCTTGAAGAGAAATATCCGAATGTTGAACAACTCCTAGCCCCGTTAAGAGATTGTGCCCTCGAAGCTTTCAAACGTGGTTTACCGAATAATATATCAATCTTAGTAGAAGCACGTAACTCTCTGAGTTTAAACGCAGCTTTAAAAGTCCCTTATCTTTCAGTTGCCCCTTGGCAAACTACAGAATATCCTGAGCTATATTATTCACAGGATTCACCCGGTTTTTTAAAAGATACAGACCATTTAAACTAATATCCTGCTGGCCGTACAGACGCAGCGACGAGCACGGAGAACTAGAAGCGTTACACAAGCGTACAAATCATGAGAACAGACGGACCAATTTAGATCCAAAATTCCATTTAGAATCCCCAGCAATAGAACTTTCATCCCCTAGTTTCAATAAAACGAAAGTTTCCTTTTTAATCGATACAGGAGCCGATATTAATATTATAAAATTAAATTTGTTAGACGAAGAATTATTAGTAAATGAAGATGAATCTATAGACATAACAGAATTAGCTCAAGCAAGAATTCCCACTATAGGCACAGTAAAGCTATCTATAGAAAAATCTTTGTGGTCTCTCCAGATTTTCCTCTACACACAGATGGAATTCTAGGAAGAGAATACCTTAGACAAGAAAATGTCAAAATATCATTTTGGCATAATCATATAGTAATTCATTCGAACCCATTAAAACCTATCCCATTCATTGATAAAGAGTCCAAAATTGCGCAGGATCAGATAATCGATTATAAAGGAACGAATTTAAAACAAAAATGTAATATGAAAACGGTAGATGAACTTGAACTAGATAGCGAAACGATAGTCGATCAAAGAATGAACTCAATTATAAATCAGACTGAAAACGAACTAAATGAACTCGAGGTTAAAGGAGTTTTAAAATGTTTGAAGGGGAATTCCTCGGTTCTCAAGTAGAATCCCCTTCAGGCATTTTAAAGGTTCCTTTGACCCCCAAGCCTACAACAAAACAAAAGAGCGGTGAATCACCAAAAACTCTGAGGACAGTAGTGGACTACAAGCCTCGACATACATCTCCGCTGCAAGCTGAGTATGAATTAGGTGCCAAGCGTAGCTGTTTCAACAAGTTACGAGGGGAGAATTTAAGGATAGGCATACGAAACCTAGACGAAAGACGATCCCAGAAAACTTCACGACAAATAGGCTAAAAATATGGCACCATTAACGTCCTTACAATTGATTAATACATCTTTCCTTTGTAGAAGAAGCAACAACACCAATGTTTGCACAAGGAAATTCTTCATTGGTAAAAATGTATCAACTCTCTCTCTCTCTCTATAACTCTACATACGAACATTTCACCTAAATTAGAGATCTTTAGACTAGACAGTTGTCTCCTTGATATAAGAATAACTAAAGAAAGATTGAATGGGTGCCTCTGAATCGATCTATTTTCCAAAAATTTTTAAAATTATGCATTTCTAAAACTGCTAAAATTTGAAGTGTCTTTTTACAAAATTTTAAATAAAAGAATATTTCCGACAAATCGATTGATTCAAAGGCGCACTCATTGATTCAGAGAATCTAATTTCTGGAACCAAACACATGAATCAAGCTGGACCTTTTGAGTTCAAAGAAATTAATATTTTATTTCAGGAGTTCGATTCTTCGAGTTAATTAAAGACATGTGTCTGATGCAAATAAAAGATCACTACTTAAGATAAATATATTCCTAATACTGAACAATGGGACTCAAGGAGCGCTGTTGAGAAATAGTATTGATTTCAAAACACCGATGCATATTAAAACTAATGCCCCAGGTCTATGAAATCGATAAGAGGGACATGTTATCTAAATCCAATATAAAATTATAATAACCAGTCAGATGATTCCATGTTACACAAACTTTAAATGAGTCTAGTAACAAATTCGATTTTCAAAATTAAACGCATTGACTTGGTCCTAATTGTTTTGAGTGTGGAACAAAATTTAATTATAGCAATTTTGAAGTCAAGCGCGAAAATGAATAAAATTCAACCCAAATTGGTACGGGCAAGTATACTAGCTCATCCTTTCGAATTTTCTCAAGGCAAACCACATGCTAATTGAGGAAAAGAGATCACAATCTCTGAAAATCGAAATATTCACTTTAGCCTTTACATTATCAAATTTTAGTAACATCACCCCGAAAAAGAATTTTTGGACCAAGAAAACTGTTTTCTTGGACATACATGAAAATTTTGTTTCAACCAAATCTTTGGTTATCCTTATGATAACCTCATTTTATGGTTGAAACAACAACAACATTTTCAGTTCAGCCAAATCGTTTTTGAGTGTTTGTATACACTCAGACACACTTCCATAAAAACAAATAGTGAACAAATTCCGAATTAAACAAAATATCAAAAATTGGATAGCAATAGCAAATGCTGTTAATCAGATTCTGGAATGTACAACAATTACATGTGATCAAGCAAGATTGATGAAATTTCCTATTTTTCCTAATCCCTATACCCAATCAGTTGCAAAGTTCTCAAGAAAAACAGAGAAGTAATCAACCGTTCAACTGTTCAAGTGACAAGGTGTCTACACCGCACAGGTCACACCTTTGTTTCTATGTCCATCAAAACAAGAACATTATCATCGACGACGAGGAATGATTCTAAGGAAGGAGGGCAGAAAATAAAATTCCGAAAGTTTTCCAGTCAAAATGATTCGCTGGAAGTGAAGAAAGCAATATATGGAACCGAAACATGATATCAACATGGCATCATGCTGCATCATCCTAATATAGGACTCCTTGAGGCTGTTTCCACCGGAAGGAGAATCTCCAAAACTATGCAAAGGAACACTACACTTCTAACTTCAGATGATGATGGCATCATCTCATCATGGCTGCTCCTCAAATGAAATTCAGTCCTTTCATTACAAGATCACACCGGCCACGGAACTCCGACAACACGATAAGAACATGGCGATTTAGATCCATGTTAATCTCAATGATTCACCTCAAGACCACGCTGCGCTGGACAGCAGTAAAGGAAGATTTGTAACTTCAAGTTTTACGGACTAACTGACTCCTTTCCTCAAAATCCAACCATTTCAAAATTCTACCCTTGCAAATTATCATCAATGATAAATTCCATAAGATGGATAAAGATTACATATACATCGCAGATCTTTAAAAGCAAACTGTTGTTGTTATACAATTACATAACAAGTTATAAAAACCACTATCGGTACCTCAAATTAATTGAAGCTCTGAATCCAGAGTCTAAGGAACATGTTTTAGTACAACATAAGAAAACAAAAGTTCTATTTTATATACTCGTGATAAGAAAAGGCATAAGTGGGTAATTTACCTAAGCAATTATGCGACGGATCGAGAAAATTCGTTAAGGTGAAGCTAAGAAAAGAAATTCATTTCCTATAAAATGTAAACTACAAGAGAAGTGACCTCAAAACTACTATAATTAATACCAATAACTAATAATCTAATTAAAACACTAATATAATATTCTATGTTGTCAGATATATACTCCCGCAGTGAGTGAGAAACTAGCCTCAGAAGCGAGACTCCGTCTCCATGACTGGAAGGAACGCCACTATGCCACCTATCGTGAGGGATTTTCGAAAGCCTTTCACCATAACAACTGAGGCATCAGGATACGCAGTATGTGCAGCGTTGAGTCAAGAAAAAGAAGAAAAAGAGTGTCTTGCTGCACTGTAAGCCGTTCAACAATATCGACTGTACATCCATGGGAGTGAAAAACATTGATAACTGTATCAGGGAAAACAGCTATCAATGTTTTTCACTCACTACGGCCAGTTGCACAAGAAATACAAGCCAACGGAGATAAGGAACCAAGCACCGCCTGGAGAAAGAGAGTCGACACACACACACAAAGAGGAAATGAAGACGCACATGCATATGTGCATATCATAGCACTACGAGAGAAGCAACGTCGACCAGGATGAGTAATCAAGAAAAGCTAGTTTAAAATAAGCTAAGAGTTCCATTAGAAACAATTATTTGGTTTAAATGATACTGTATGGATATAGATAGCGAAATAAGGACGAAGTTCGTAATGTTGAAGAACGTACCGTGAAGTCTCAATATGCGATTTTTCAACCCGAAATATGAGGAAACACAATACCATAATACAGGTATTGGAATATTGCCATAGAAAGATTAAAAGATTATAATAAAATAAAAAAATAAATAAAAATTTACGCGGGTCCGAGGAATCGAACCCCGGTCGGTGCGCTTCACATTCGAGTGGGTTACCACTAGACTAACCAGCTATGAAATTCTTATTAACTAAAAAAGAAGAGCACTCTTCCGTCAGACAGACTACAGTATGTATAATAAAAACCTGCTATGCCTACTGCGAAGCAGAATTGAAATGACACACGTGCGTTGAGACTTGACGTTGCGTTTGGAAGTATGCATATTTTAGGTTTAAGCGTAAAATCAGGCGTATTGATGGAAGCCAAACTAAGCTTTAATGCATATATACATGCATTAACGAACTAGTTACGAAATGTACTATTAGTATATTACGACAACATTTTGTAGAAGAAACTCAATATTATGAACGATCCTATTTTCTTAGAATCCAAATTTCAAAAAACAAATCAAAAGTCATAATTAAAATTCGATTTATCAGTTTTAAGGGTATGAATTTCCTCAGCGCACTATTACTTAATTCGAAGTATAAAGCAAAAGGTGCATCATTAACTTGTATATTATTTGAAAAATTTGACCATAAAATTTGACACTAAGGAGTTCTAATAAAGACCATTGGTTTTTAAATCACCGAGGACGATCATGATTCTAAGGAGGGAGGACTGTTACATCCCGAAATTTTATAAAAATTCGATGTAACGCCTAGCTAGGCGCAACCCACCTTACTTAACGACTGTCAGGCTAATTCCATCAACTACAAGCCATAGCGTTACCGGTCTTCTCTGAGTTCAAACGTAGGAATGGTAACTGCACTACGGTCGGTAAGAATAAGACCACAAGATACTTAAAGTATTACCATGACGAGATAAGAAATCAGAGAACACCGATAACTTAGCATTTGTTCGGTTAATAAGGAATTGTAGTTACAGACTCTACAGTTATAAAATAATTAAGTATATTTAATAACCTACAAATGTATGCATATTCCTAATAATCCAATAGAAAAGATAAAACTAATTATATGGAACATGAATACACGCGTATGTCTAAATTAAGTTAATAATTTATCGACATATTGTCATATTACTGTTACTGCTAAAGTATAACCCACCTAGTGGAGAAACATGCGTATAGTCAGACAAGACGGTAACCGAAAGTGTCTGACTAAAAGCATTACACATAATTAAGTTAGTAATAGAAATCATATTCTTGAAAGGTCAAGAGTCGAGATGCACGACCGCTGTCCACGGTTGCTGACGATAGCATAAATCATTCAACGTCTAATAGTATTAGTTACCCACTAGCATCGCTCACAAACATTGAGCGGAACTAGAAACGAGTAATATTATTAATAAGCACGTGTCGATTTCAAAAGTTAGAAACGTGCCGATTTCAAAAGTTGGAAACGTGCCGATTTCAAAAGTTCGATCGCTCTATCCCTAGCATGGAGAAACCATCACATATAAACCCCAGATACATCCTTGTCAATTGTCTTTATTGTTCAAGCAGTCGTACTGTCCACATCATTTACGAACCGCCTTGATTAAGTCGCGAACTTTTACCTCACCGCGAAATATTCCTTAACGAAGAACCGCCTTGATTAAGTCGTCCACTTCTACCTCACCGCGAAATAGTAACGTGGAGTCCATTTCTGAAAATAAAGTCCCTTCGGCTTTGGGTCGTCCTACTAATTGACCTCGAAGTTATTCGTGAAAGTCAATTAAAACAAACACCCGGTAGAATTCCATCGATATTCTGCAACGGATCGGGGATACAATCGATAAATCAATCTTCTCTTGCCCTCTCGGACTGAAAGATAATGTAAGTTTCACTCTTTAATCATATTGTAATTCATTCCTATTCTCCTCTTATAATGAATAATTATCTTATCAAATCACTGTCATTCTGAATTATCGCAATCCCCTTGGATTGATAAAGTGAAAACGAACTCCACAATAAAAATAAATAGTCAGGCCTTACCAACCTGACTTCATCAGCCCTTGTAACCTCCCTCATCCTAACCTATTTCCAAACTACCCTCGCCTTTGCTCGGGACGTAACAAACAAAAGTGCTATTGTCGCATTATTCTTTGAGTATTTTTGCAGAAAGTGAAACATTTTTACCAAAGCCTGTCCATGGATGAATTGATCAAAAACCACTCACATTTTGTGATTACAAAATGTGTAGTTTTCAACATAATTCATTTTCAAGAGCATTCCGCTTAAAAAATGGATCTAATTTTGTATATTTAATAAACAAAAGTGCTATTCTCGCATAATTCTTTGAGTAATTTCGCAGAAAGGAAAACAATTTTACCATAATCTTGCCATGGATGAATTGATCAAGAACCACTAACATTTTCACCTTATAAAATGTGTAGTTTTCAACATAATTTATTTTTATGAGAATTCCACCTCGGAAATGGGTATCATTTTAATAATTCAATGAACTACTGTGCTGTTCTCGGATTATTTTTTGAGTATTTTTGGAGGAAGTCAAAAATGTTTACCAAAACCTGTCCATGGATGATTGGATCAAAAACCACTCACATTGTGTCCATATAAAATGTGTAGTTTTCAACATAATTCATTTTCCAGAGCAGTCCACTGAAAAAAGGGGTATAATTTTGTAAAATTAATACACAAAAGTGGCATTCTCGCATTATTCTTTGAGTATTTTCGCAGAAAGTAAAACATTTTTACCAAACCCGGTCCATGGATGAATTGATCAAAAACCACTCACATTTTGTATATATAAAATGTGTAGTTTTCAACATAATTCA
>CAKNXH010037743.1:0-32336 GCA_932178445.1 Andricus quercusramuli | reverse complement strand
ACTCAGTATGAGAAGCGCTGGGAATGTAGATCCCTACAATCCCCACATAAGGAGTGTTATACCAGTTTCCGACATGGGCAGTTCTCTCTCCACCTTCCGCGCTGGAGGTACCTCAGGGAGTGCCATCACCGTGGAAAACGAGAGATGGAGATCGATTGATTCATTGGATTTTCTACCAATATAGCAATCAGCCCTTTTCAGGGCCTCTAAATTCTTTTTACGAGGGATTCTTGTTTTGTCCAAAAACATGATCTTCTCCATATAGTGTTCAGTTTTGATAGATTGTTTGATGCTCATGATAGATTGATAGATTCTGGTCTATCAGACGCATCAAATTGATCGATCAACAATTTTGCGCTCTGTGACACTCATGTCACAGAGCTCAAACCCAGTTTCCTGCCCAGCAGGAAGTAGCAGTGCCAGCGAAGTGGCCGCCGTAAAAATGGAAGAAGATAATGACAGCAACTTCTCCGTAGTCTCCAGTAGGAGCAAGAAGCGTAAACTCTCCAAGCTGTCGGATAACGCTTCTTCCAGCACCAGCAATGGCTACACATTGGCCACCAGTTCCATTCAAGGAAGCAGTAAGACGTCAAGAACGTCTGTCGTAAGTATGGCACTGTCAAATACAAAAGCAGTCCCTGACACGCGAAACACTTACACAGATAATAATAAAACATCTACAGGGCCGAGTAAAATACCCCCAATTAACGTTATTGTAGACGAAGTTAACCACCCCTAGACAGTGTTACATGAACTATTAAAAGATTCCGCGCGATTTAAACCAATAGTATATAATCTTGGGTCCGATGTCTACTCCGTTCGAGTCTCTTACATCGAAGGTTATAAAAAAATTATCTCAAATCTAGAGCAGCAAGGCTTTCAATACTACTTATACAAAAGTATTGACTCACCACCCATAAAGCTAGTGAACAGAAATATCCCCATCGCGTTTCCGGAGGACTCAGTTCACACCGAACTTAAAGAGGAAGGGTTCGCAATTACGTCAGTTGCTCGCATGAGAAACAGACAGACTAAGAAAACCTTATCAATGCTTCTGGTAATGGTGCCGAATACCCCACAAGCTAAAGAGCTCCTCAATCTGCAATCTATTGCATTTATAAAAATAAAAGTCGAGCCCTACGTCAAGCCAAAGGAAACCTCCCAGTGCTTCAAGTACCATCATGTCTCTGACGTGTGCCAGGCCACTCCACGTTGTGTGAAGTGCGGTGGCGCGCATCAGAGCTCCACATACAAAAAAGATCCTGAATCGCCGGCCACTTGCGCTAACTGTGCTGGAGACCATCCCGCCAATATTGAGGTTGTTCTGCTTTTAAAAAAGCTTCCAGGAAACCCATAATTAATAAATCTAAAACTACAAGTCCGCGTAAAGAAACTTTGCCTAATAAATTATCTTAACAGGCTGCTCAAAAAGAACAACATACACGGGAGTACAACCTACTAGCTAGTGCCCACCAACAGACTAAATTACCACTTTACAGTACTGCAGTCTCCTCTACCTTAGAAACTCGCACGATCAAACCTCAAACTATGAAGCCAACCAAAACACCGAAAATTACTAGCACTCACGCTAAACCATCTACCGCCAAGAAAACTCCTAGCCCACAAATAAAAATTATTCCAACTATTGTGCCCAATAATAATACACCCTCTCAGGATATAAAAATAAATCTTGTAAATCTATTAAAAAGAGCTACAACTCTAACCACTGATATTATGGGGGGGATTAACATTAGTGAAGCTATAAATTCAACCGCCGAGATTATAAGTAATATACTTTCCCTTGCTATCGAAAATGGCCATCTTCAATAACGAAACTCTTAAAATCATTTTTTGGAATGCTCAGGGTATCCTTAAAAAAACACGAATTAGTCACATACCTGTACAAGAATAAAATCACCATCTGCTTGCTTAATGAAACTTTACTTCGCGAATCCATACAAATCAATCTAGTTCGTGTCTACAAACTATACCGAAATAACACTAACAGAGGCACCGCGGTCTTAATTCAGGAAAATATTGACCACCACGAACTAATAATTCCTGGCCTTAAAGCCCTTGAAGCTACGGCTATACAAATAAAAATACACGGGAAACCATATGCTACCGTCTCGCTCTACCAAACTCCGTCTTGCGAATTTATAAAAAATGATTACAAAAAAGTATTTGAACCAGCGCCCTCGGTAATCGCTGCAGGCGACCTAAACGCCAAAGATCTAGCTTGGAATAGCAGAACAGCTAACAAAATTGGGAAAAAGTTATTTGATTTCATAAATGATAAGAATCTCTCAGTTTCAGCACCATACTCGCATACCTTTCTCTCACACAATACAAAGCATAAATCCGACCTCATTGATTTCGCAAATACCAAAAATAACTTCTATAACCATGACACTCTCACTATTGATGAATTAGACTCAGAACACAGACCAGTTCTTCTAAGCCTTCTTACTAACTGTGAAAAAGCTCCGGTCACGCCTTGCTTTAATTTTGCAAAAGCAAATTGGCAAACATTTAACTCGACCCTAGAAACTCATGTTGATTTTGAGCCTTCACTAACTAATACTACACACATTGACGACGCCATTTATAATCTCACTCTAGCATAAAAACTGCCATTCACGCTTCAGTCCCTCAGACTACCATAAACAAATACGATCCACCTTTCAGCCCCGAGATTGAAGACCTTATCCACACGCGTAATAAACTCAGCCGAACACACCAGAGAACTAAAAGTTGTATTCTTAAAAATATCATTAACCGTCTTCGGAAAACTATTGCAATCAAAATTCGAGAGCCCCGATGTAAAAACTGGAATACAGAAGTTGGTAAACTTCAAATTAAAGATAACTCAATATACCGCATGACAAAGCAAATCTCTTAGCAGTAAATTATGAGAGTCACTTGACTCCACATGACGAGCCATCTGACCCGCAATACATCTCTGAATGTGAACAAATTGTTTCAGACTTTCTGAAAATCCCAAGCACCGATAATTTCTAAAAAATAACCTGCAAGGAATTATCCAAACAAATTAAAAAAACTAAAAACAACAAAGCATCCGGCCCTGATTCAATTTCAAGTTTAGTGCTCAAAAAGCTTCCTATCTCGTGCTTAACTCTTCTTGCACTTATCTTCAATGCCTGTATACAACTAAGCTACTTCCCTGAAATTTGGAAAGTAGCTCACATTCTAGTTTTTCAGAAAAAAGGCAAGGATCCATATCATCCAACCAGCTACAGGCCCATTAGCCTTCTTAATACAATGAGCAAAATTTTTGAAAAAATAATACTTACTCGTGTAAACTATCACCTCGAGGAAAACAGCATCCTTAAAACACAGCAATATGGTTTTAGAAAAGGTCGCTCTACGCAGCATATGATGCTCAAGCTCACCGAAGCCATTATCCTAAATTTCAATCGTAGAAAACATACTGGAGCTGTGTTCCTCGATGTAGAAAAAGCTTTTGATAGCGTCTGGCATGTAGGACTGCTCAGAAAACTAATGAACTACAAATTTCCAAGAGGACTTATTCCTTTTATACATTCCTATCTCTCCAATAGAAAATTCTCAGTCAAAATAGGCCAGACACATTCAAAAGAGAAATCCATCCGCGCGGGTGTGCCTCAAGGCAGTATTCTAGAACCGGTTTTCTTTATTATCTACGTAAACGACATCCCTGAGGTCCCCGAAGTTTCAATTGGATTATACGCAGATGATATCGCACTATTCACTTCCTCCTGGTCGGTTCAAAAAATTTTAAAACTGCTTAACAAAGCTCTTGAAGTCATTAAGGCTTGGGCTAAACTCGGGAGAATAAAAATAAACGTAGCAAAGTCAGAATCAATTCTTTTCTCAGTCAGAAGACCAGCCAAAATAGATCCACCCAAAATGTTTAACGAGCCAATAGAATGGAAAAACTCAATAAAATATTTAGGAGGTAAACTTCAAAAACGTCTAAACTGGAAGCAGCATATCCAGGAAACTAAGGGAAAAGCCCTCGGAGTCATGCCACCCCTTAATTCTATTATTAATAGACACTCGTGTCTAAAACCTGAATATGGAATCCTAACCTACAAAATGTTTATCCGACCAGTCATAACTTATGCATGCACAATATGGGGAGGCGCGTCAAAAAGCAACATTAATCACGTTCAGATTATTCAAAATAAACTTCTCAGACGTATCACAAAAACCCCTAGGTATACTAAGAACTCTGTCCTTCACAGAGAATTCCAACTACCATAAATTTCAGAATATATCAAAGAAACCACCACTAAATTCTACGAATCCGCTTCTTTATCACCTTTTGAACATATTTCCTCTCTTGGAAAATATAATTTTGATCCGCTTCGCAAACACGCGATGCCAAAAGACTTTCTCATGAAATAAGTCACCCAGGTCGAGGTGGCCACACCACCCCCGACCTACTAGCTACTTTCCTCTACTTTCCTCTTTTTCGACCCCTCTACATCCTTTCCCCTCTTCCTCTATTCTCAGCTCTTCTTTCATAAAATAATTTAACAGATTTTGTGGTTTTTTCCCGCCCGCGGGCTTTTTCCCCACACATAATAGACGTCACTTTAAACACCAGTCATGTCAAATTTCTCTCAGATTGTGTAACAATGCCCAAACGGGTAACACACAACAACTTCTTCCTGTTCGATCATTCTTCGGGGAGACCATTATTCGTGTCTTCTTGAGATCGCTTTAAGAGTCGTGTCTTTTTGAGGCTGCTTCAAGAGTCGAGTCTTTCCAAGACCGTTTTAAGAGTAGTGTCTCTTCGAGACCTCTTCAAGAGTAATCCTTCTCAAGTATGCTTTATCCGTAGAGCCGTGTCCAAAGCCTTCATTAATTGTACATTTTAGAGAACATTATTCATAACCTTCCAGAGTGGAGATAATCAAGAATCGATTTCCTGACGAATACAATCGCCACCCAAGGTAAATTAAATTAAATTTCCGTTGTCAACCCAACCCAGGTGAAAACTGGGTTAGGCCGAGGATATCGGCACGTGACTTAACTGCCTCTCCCGGTGAAAACCGGATTTCAGGAAAGACTAGTCATCAGCCGAATTCCCAAACACCAGTTAGGACATTTTAAGGTTTCATCCAATTTATTGGACAAATAGACCAATTCAATTTGTCGCCAAACCAAGTGGCCAAGTGGTTGTTAAGATACATTCTTTAAAACTGTACCCCCTTCTCTAAAATAAACGGAGGTGGCTGAATGTGTTACCTAATTAATGGATGGCAAAAATAGAAAATTTCAATTTCGTGTATAACCTTGCCTTGAAACATTCTTTGATAGGGTTCATCGTTATGGATTCATTCAATAAAAATGCTGACAGAATCGAAATTTCCGACTTTTAAACAAACAGCGCGAGATAGGGAAAAAAAGTCGGAGGGAGGAAGAAAGAAAAGAAAAGCTACAGCTTTTCAAGAGGTCTAGAAAAATGTCCAAGTACGCAGTTTCGGACCTAAGAATAATATCAAAAATGAACTAATTATAACAATTTTTGTAATTCAACATTTTTAAATAGAATACTGAAAAACAAGGTACTTTCGAAATTAGATAATAAAAAACTTAATTGCAATTTGAATTTCTGAGCGATCCTAATAATTTGAATTATTTTCTTTCAAGTTATTAAAATCAAAATATTAATAATTTAAAGTAAAAGTGAAATTTTAGCACATTGATATACAAATTGCAATGTAAAATGCAAAATAATCCAACATGCGGTACATGTATACAGGATTGAAGTAATAGCATTATTTTCGATAAAAATCGTAAAATTATAATGTAAACTTTAGGCATATTTGTAAATTTTATTAGGGGTTCATAATTTTAATGTTTTAATAAAAATTCATCTTTTTTTGGTAGAAAAGGAATCGTCTTGGTTTAAAATTCGTATTTTTAGTTTAAAATTTCATCCCTTTTTGTATAAATGTTTGTTGCTGAAGATTCATCTATTTGGTTCACAATTTGACTATTTCGTTGGAAATTCGCCTTTTTTCCTCTGAAGTTCAACTACATGGTCAAAAATACAACTGTTTGCTTGAAAATTAACATTTTTGTTGAAAATTTATCTATTTTTGTCGAAAATGTAAATGTTTTGTTGAAAATTCGTCCATTTGGATTGAACATTCACATTTTTTAATAATGAAATAATTTTTTTTAGTCGAAATGAATGAAAAAAATATAAATTTTCAAATTTAATCTGAAATTGTTTCAGTTCGTTTATAAAAGATTGTATATTAAAAACGTTACAAGATAAGAATGCTAGTCTTTGAATGCGCCTCAGTTTTCTCTGTTTTTCAGATGATTTACAAACCACTATAATCTTTACATATTGCCAACAATAAGGAGAATACACTAAATAAATGTTTTCATCAAACTTAACAATGCCGTTGTCTCGCTTTAGTTGTCCTATAATTATAATATATTACTTGCCCAATTTTGAAGCATTATATTAAAAATTGGGAATTTTTTAAGACTTCAATTTTATATAATTTAATTTTGGAAGCGTCCGTTTTTGGAGTATACAATTCTATAAATTAGAAAGTATAATCTTGAAAAAGGCAACGAAAAGAGAATTACTGAGTTCGCCTTCTCCAACTTTATCGTTCCCATCCAGGGACATAGCCCGAATGGCACCCGCATACCTGCGGAGTATACCCCCACTATTGCGCCTAATGCATTACCCCTCACTTGCTTTTACCAAGCTTTTCTCGCGTCGGATTGGACGCGGGCATACCTGAGATCTTAAAATTAGTATTCATTGTAATTTTAGAATTCCTTTGTACTCAATAATCATTTAACAATTTATTGAATTTTTTATTTAACAATTTTTAATAAGGAAGCCAATAAGCAAATACTGCAGTTCACGAGAGAAATCTACTTGTATAAAAAATTCAGCAATAATGACAGTTGTTTTACTTTTAGGTTAGAATATCTCAAAATTCTGACGTATAGGAAAAATTTAAACAGCGGATTCGTTTTTAGGACAACAAAATCCTTCAGCGTTACCGAGTCCGATCTTTAGGTACAAATTTTGTCCGCCAGTGTTATTATTCTACTTACCAAGAGAAAGGAAGAAATGCGCGAAGACGAGAGCACCGAAAGGGTACTTCATTTTACTTTGAGGTATAAAGAAAACTGACTCATTGAAAAGTTTGTAGAAGGAAAAAATAGACCATATTTACACTTAATGATCTCGTACACAAGCCTCTGGAGCTGAGCACAGGGAAGTGTTGGTGGAACTCAAACATGTAGCCTTGAGACGATTTCCCCTCTTTGTGCTGACCTGAATGAAAATTTGAACATCACGTAGCGTTAACGTATTAGTTCGGATTTCTACAAGATGTAAAAATGTTTTTTTTTTAAATGTAAAAATAAAAATAAGCAATTTGGAACAGTAATCAGAATCTTCTAACTGCCCAAACATTCATAAATAAAATAAATGAAGATATTTTTAAAGAAGGGATGATGGGGTGATTATAAGGCTTTAAATGTTTTCGAATTAAAACATTTTTCTAGAAGACAACAAATTGTTTTAATTTAAATTAAACTTTTTTTGAACTTCTGAAAATTTCAGACATTCGTCTGCTTAATGAAGATTTTGTAACTGAAGATCATATTATTATGTTTCCAGCAGTCCCATCAATTCATGATTGAAGTTTATTAAGTACTTTTACAATTTTCATTCTTCATTAGAATCTAGATCCGATTATGGAAGCTAGTTTTGGTATACATCATTGTTTGTTTTACAGTTGATAAAAAATGAGTGTCATTGAAAATTGTCGGCCGAGGTACTATCCCAAATCAAATCAAATTATAAATTCAACCAGCAAGTAAAGTTTTCAAGTCAAGAAGACGAATTTTTTAGAAGACAGTAGATTTTTTAACCAAAAAAGATTGATTGTTCAACTAAAAACCGCAGTTTTGCACAAGATTAAAACCCGAAACTCTAAAGTTCTAGAAATGTATAATTATTGACGCATTAAATTAGTTGAAAAATATACAATTATCGAGTCAGTAATTATTATTTCAGGTATTTTTTCAATCTGTTGAATGTTTATACTTATTTAGATTTGAATTTGCCGCGCTAATCTCGAATGTATTCGATTAGACATCTGTTCGATTATTTGGCAACGAACGGAAGGAAGGAAGACAACTTTGTAAAAGTTACGAACAGTAAACAGATAACCCGGTAAAGTCATATCAAACCTCGTATCAAACTAGAATCATCCAGTAGAATCATTTATTGTTCGTCTTTGCGTGAAAGTGTTAATAGATTGAGAATGGGCATCCAGAACTGGGATCAATTGTACAAAAAGACACCAATCTTCTCTTCAGTATGCTATAAAAGTATACGTAATCTCTGCATTATTATCCCCCCCCCCTTCTTGACAAGCGGTACCACCAGCCCTGTTATCAACTCCTCCGGCCACTCTTCTACTTTCCAGACCTTGCTGCAGACCTTCCACAACCCTTCTCTAATCCCTTCTCTTCCATACTTTATCGCTTTGTTCTCCTTACCATCCTCTCCTGTAGCCTTGTTCCTTTTCAGTCTATTTATCGCCTCATCTACTTCTTCTCTTGTTATTATGTTCCCTTCGTCCATTTCTCCCTGGACTATCCTTCTATTTCCCCCTTTGATCCTATTTTTTTCTCCCCCTAACAGACCATTAAAGTAATCCGTCCACTCACCCATTTCTATTTCTTCATTCACGCCCTTCCTTCCCTCTCTTTCCCTATTTAGCACATCCCAGACCCTACCCTCTTTTATCGCTTTTCTACTTCTTCCTTGTATTTCTCCTTTCCCCTTTCCTTTCCAGCATCCTCTCATGTTTTCTTTTTCTCTTGTTGTACTCCGCTTTCTCTATTTCTCTTTTCCTCCATTTTCTTACAGACTTTCATTCTCTCTTTACTCTCCCTGCATTCCTCGTCCCACCAGCCTCTCTTTCCCCTCTTCTCTTCCTTCTTTTGTACCTATCTCATCCCTTACCTTCTCAATCGACCCTTTCAGCCTCTCAATTATTGAGTTTAATCTCTCCTCCTTTCCATACCTAACATTCTCCTCATTCTTTCTGCCGTGAGGATGTAGTCTATTACTGCTTCACCCTTACCAATGAATGTGATCTCTCCTTTCTCATCTCCTTTCATATTGCCATGACATATAAACCATCCTGTTTCTCCTATTACGTCTAGTAACCTCCTCACCTCCCGGTCTGTCTCCCTATGTTTGGAGCTCCTTATATAGGCCTCCTTTCCTTCATCCCAAATCCCTCCCCTTGCTCGCCAGTCTAGGCATTCGATTAACCTGTCAAAACCAACTCTTCCTTCTTTTCCTCCATCCACCTCCTTATTTCTCTCCGAACTTTCTTTTCCCCTCTTCTTCGATATTCACAAACCACCGCTATTTGGACTTTTCCAATTATCCTTTTGTCTATTCTCTATGCTCTCTAGCTTACCCCATACCTTATCCTTCTCCTCTTTCCAGAGTTTATCCCACTCTTCCCACTTTTCTCTGACTTTTCTCACTTTCCCCCTTACGTCATTTTCCTGCCTATTCACATCCCTATTCATATCATCTAGTCTTTTCCTTATTTCCTCTCTGAACAAAGAAGTCCCGGCAATCCATCAAAAAGAATTAGAATTTTTCTAATTTATATGAACGTTAAATATTTTTTCATTCAAGAAATTATTATATGATAAGAAATTAACGAACGAGGCGAACCTCGTATTTTTATCTTCGTTACAATTTCTATTCCATGGGTAAACATTTCTTACAGATCCTCAGCAATCACGTAATATTTATTTGTGTACTTGAATTGAGTTGTTTTTCGCAGCAATTGTTATCAGCAAATGAACTTATGTCGCAGTTTGGAACAAAGGACATTTTTCTTTTACAAAGAAAACTATATTTAATGACAAGAATATTATTGTCGCTTTTTCTTTGCAATCTAAAATGTACAATGCATTTGTTTATTTAAGAATTATATTTGTAAGGATCTCTTGTACAATTAAAAAGTATCATCAAGAAATATGAATTTTAAATTGAACAGCGAAATATGCAACTAAAAAAAATTATTTAACGAACCAACAATGGGATCGTCAAAAAACAAAATTTCAACTAGTTGAATTCAACCAAAGAGGACGAATTCGCAAGGAAAAATGTAGGATTTAATATTTCAAGCATAAATCTTTTTATTTAACCAAAAATATGATTCTTCGACAAAAAAGTTAATTTTCTACTAAAGAGTTGAATTTTCAGAAAAATATTTTAATTTTTTACCGAATACCTGAATTTTAAACAGAATGGTTGCATCCTCAACCGAAATGATGAATTTTAATTAAAATACTATAATTTTTCTATTAAATAGATGAATGTCAAATTATGAAGGAAACATTTTTTAATGAAAATTGAATAGCTACATTTTCAGATAAAAAGATTATTTTTAACAACAAACAAAGAATTTCTACCAAACAAGTGAAATTTTCAAATATGAAGTTTAATTTTTAACCCAATTGTTTAACTTTCTACCCAAAATATGAATTTTTAACTATAAATTTAAATTTTCAACCAAACAGATGAAACCTAAACAAAAAATTAATTCAGAAGGCAACATGTAACCAAAACAGAATTATTTGTAATCAAGCAGTTTCAGTTTTAAGTATAAAGGATGAATTTTCAACTAAGAAGATTAATTTTCTACCAAATAATACGAATTTTCAACAAATTACATGAGTTTTGAATCAGAAAAGATGAATTTTCATCAAAAAAGATGAATTTGCATCAAAAAAGATGAATTTTCAACAAAAATATGAATTTTTAACAAAAAAAGACGTTAATTTGAGTCTTGGCAGAATCTTAAAAGAAAATATTTTTTAATTTTGTGAAAAAATTTGAAAAAAAAATTGATTGAAAAATTTATTTGAAGAAAACTTATTTAAAACAATATTATGGAAAAAATTTGCTGAAAAAAATGTTGGCAAAAAAATTTGTTTGAACCAAATGTTGGCGCAGAAAAGAAATGAGTTTTTAACAAATTACTTCAACTTTCAGTCGAATGGTAGAATTTTGACCAAAATTGATGAATTCCAATCCAAAATAAAATGGTAGACTTTCCGACCAAAAAAGTTAACCTTAAACCAGGAATATTTGGATTTTCTTATTGTATACTATTAATTCAGTTCAAATTTGAGGGGAAAAACAAGAAAAAGGGAAAGTTTCCTTTGTTCAAAGAAAGACGAGAATAAAATTTCCTCGAAGCAGAAAGGAAACGATAAAAACAAAAGTAAAACGTGTGACGTATTATGCGATCATAGATTTAATTATTTTGATGAAAAAACACTTTCATGTATCAAGTTCCTACTATTCGTACATGGCTTTACTTTCCGATTTCACAACTGCGACACTATTGACATTAATCTTCTTTTACTGTAAACATACATTATTTGAGTTTCTCATAATAAAAAAGAGAAGTAAGTGAACAAATAACACTCGAAGCTTGATGTAATGAAACTTGATAAACCGCCTCTCTAGAAATTTCGACAGCAGCATTCGTTGGTGAGGGTGTCCAAGGGGCCGAGAGAGAGACGCTGTGAATATCTTGCAATATATATACTGGAAGCTTCAGCATATTCATCAGTTACATTGTCAATAAAGTCCTCCGTTATTCCATTGTTCCTCTATTTTGAAAAAAAATGAGGATCCTTTATTCTCTGGCCACCACCTTTTTCATCTTTCTTAATTCAACTGGTAAGTATATTTTTTAATGATTCGTCCGAACAATATTATAGGCTTATTGAAAAATTTAAATTTTTCCCGTTTTTATTTCTTCTTGCAGAGTTCAGCTCGCAGATGGACAATAATCCTAACAATAATCCATATCACCATGATCACAATTGGCATCTACATTTCAATTACCCAATTTCTACTGCTGTCGGGCATTCTTCTAATGGCGAGCTTCCTATTCCATATCAACAACATAACCTAAATGTCAATGATTACCCAGCTCCCAATCGTAACCTAATAGATCTCAATCGTCACCCATTTCCCTATCATAATATAGATCCGCATTATAACTTACACCTCACTGATTTCGAACATTCTTCTTCTAGCCAACATCCTTCTGACGTACCTTCTTCTTCCCGACATAATACTTTTACCGCACCTCCTGTCGTACCTTCAGTTATTGTTGCACCTCCTTCAGAAGAAGTCCAATCTCTTAAAGTCCACGACCATCCTCGTCAACATTATCATCTCGGACCTTTTGACACCATACAACGTTATCATCCAGGTGACAAATGGACTGGGTTAGGATATGATAAAATGAAATTTCCTCGCGGCTATCATCAACTGACAGAAGATGGCAAAGGTTTCAGAGAAATACGAATAAACGAAATTCTTCGTGGAGTTATATCAGTTCCCGATTTATGCACCCTTGGATCAATAGATGAAACAAATCACTATCATGGACTATATGCTTTATCTAATGGAAAATACGAAAGAGTTACCATACCCGAAAAAGGTAATTGGGCTGAACTAATGCTCAAGGATGAACTGCTTCATCTTGAAGAAGGTATACAATTGAGAAGAACAAGGCCAAAACGTCGAGAAAAAGTGAAAGAACTCAAGTTGTTCAAGAAATGAAACGAGGGCAATGGATTTCGTCATCAGATAAAAATGTTTGTAACCACTCTTTATGTACATATAATTATATTTTCATCAGGCAAACTGTATCCTTAGATTCTTGTATGTAATATCTTCAAACGAGCGGGGATAAACGAGAGTAAATGAGAATTCAATAAAAAATAATCTGCAATAGCCTACTATCCATTTATTTTCATCACTTATGTTAAGATTCGTGCGATGATGTTCACATCAATTTAAATTTAGTAACTCAGCCTGTCGTTGACAATTCAATAAACTTTCATTTTCAAAAATTTGAAAATTCAACATTTTTTAATTTAGCTTGGAATTGAAGTATATTTTTTCTAACGTTATCTCTGGCGACGCGTCAACTATCGAATCCCATTATGTCTCTGATAATATTTGAACTGGTGAATTTGTTTTTATTTCAAATTAGGAAAGAAATTGATGTATTTAAGTATTCTCAATTCCGACTAAGACTATACTAATATTTTCTTTCCTAATCTTCTTGACCTGTTTGCAAAAAAATTTCTTATTTTCTTCAACATAATTTTCCTTTTTTTTTATCTTCCACCCTGATTTTATCTTTGTTTCCTTTTGACGCGTTAACAGCTAAGCGGATTTCATGATTCCCCAAAGAATCTCCAAGTCATTCATGCTACAACCGCATTACCGTACACAGCGGTGTGAAGTTATCCCCCCAAATAAACAATTAAAAAAATTTATATCGTCAAACGTTTATTCGTCATTAGAGAGTTTTTGGTAATCAACTCCCATTGCTTGGTTGTTATTCCTTCCCCATTTTGTCAACAAAACGAAATTTGCAACTAAACACAGAAAAACGTTTTTGTTTCTCATTTCAAGTATCGTCGAGTGTTGGGCTGAATTGTCATCTACCTCTCAGGACGATATTGTTTTTTATTATTTGGGGTGAAAAACTGCAAGGCAGCGAAAAAGCCAACAGAGCAAACCTCAAACGCCAAAAATTCTGATGAAGATTTGTCTATGTTCACAACGTTAGATGTGCTAACAGACCAAATATTTAAAATCGGAAATGGTGTGAAATGTGACGCTTGTTGTTTCGATAGCGGTAGTACATCTCATATGCACAAGACTTCGAATCGTTCGCGGAAATCAATAAAAATTGTAATCGGGGAAAAGTGAATCTAGCTAGCAGTGCAACTAGGGAAATATTAGGAAAAGGTATCGCATCATCTGTGACGGAAGTCGACGGCGAGAGAAAACCGTTAAAATTTTGCGACGCCTTGTACATTCCGAATTAACGCATAAGCCTTGCTTCGGTGGGAAAAGTCACCGATGAAGCTTACAAGGTTATTTTTACAAACACTAAAGGCTCAGATAGTTGATCGAGACGAAAAAGCATTGCTTAATGCGAGACGTGAAAAGAAATGATATTATTTTCGAGATCCAAACGTCCCCGAGTGTAAGAAGATTTCCGAAGCAGTCGCCGCGGCTAGAAATCCTAAGAAAAATTCGCTTGAGGATTGGCATATCAGGCTGGGACATTCGAATGTTTTATCTCTTAATCAGGCAATAAAGGCTAGATCTATACAAGGAATCAAAGTCGATGGTCCAGACGAAGATTTCGAATGGAGTGTCTGCATCAAAGGAAAGATTTGTCGCCCTCCTTCTCCGAAGGTATCCGAAAAAGTGACAGAAGTAGGTGAACACACACATTCTGACGTTTGTGGTCCTATGCGCGTCGCTTCGCTCGAAAAGAAAAAATATTTCGTCATATTCATCGACGATTCATCTGGGTGGTGGTCAGGATTATAAGCAAAGTTCTAGGCAGAGGCGGTCAATATAGCGAATTCCGTCTATAACAGAATACCTTCCAAGAAGCTGAATGGTAAGACGCCATACGAAGCTTGGTTTGGGAAGCCTCCAGATGTGTGATACGTCAGACGCTTCGGTAGTGAAGTGTTAGTAAAGGACAGATCACCAGGTTTAGGAAAAAGCGAGCCGTGAGTAGGAGAAGGAATTTCCCTGGGATGCAGCGCGGAATCCAAGGCGTACCGTGTTTGGCTACAGGACAAAAAGAAGTCAACACATGTAATTTTCTTCGAGGAAATTCCGATCAGTTCGACCGAGGGTTCGAAGGGTTTTCATCCAAAAGAATTTCATCAGCAGAAATCGTCAAGTGAATTTGACGAAACAGAATACGATGAACCCGTTGTCAAAGTTGATCTCTGCAAGAATCGAGACTCCGAGCAACCGGACAACGAGGATGTACAGGAGATTCCGAGCGATGACGGTGGCTACGATGAAGAAAGCTCTTCAGGAGGGGAGGTTTTCCTTAGATTCGATGTTTCAGCTCCTGCGGGCGCACCAAGACGAGGTAGTCCACGTACAGTGTGCACGGGACGACCTGGTAGGTCAAATAAGGTCTACGGAACAGCAGGAAACGATTGCGAGATCGAAAACGATTTCGATTTCCTACCGGAGATTCCAGTCACTCGAGCATTGGCCAGTCAAGAGTCAAATGAATGGATGACAGCCATGGAGAATGAGGCGATGTCGATTCTCCTACAAGTAACAATTGCACTTGCAATGCGAAGAGGAATGCAAATTAGACAACATGATTTGGCAACGGCGTACCTCAACGGCGAGATGGAGAAAGAAGTTTTGATGCAAGTGCTGGAAAGGCTGGAAGAAGTTCTCCATTACATCGTCCACAAGAAGCACAACCAGAATGAATCGGTCAACAGAGTCAAAGGTATGTTGAAGGAACTTAGATAAGGCAATAAGGTCTGCCACACGAAGAAAGATTTTTATGGTCTGAAGCAAGCTGGCCGAGCTTGATACAAACAATTGGACGAAAGCGCTCACTCTCGCTTTCAAACTCTCGCTCACTCCTTCGCTAACACGTCCCAAATTGCGCTATCGACAAAAATAAAAATAAGGACCTAGATTTTCAATTAAAAAAAAAAAAATAATTTTCAACCAAAAGTAAACGAATATTCGAAAAAATAATCAAATTTTCAACCAAAGTGGTAAATTTTCAACTAAAATGATGAATCTTCAAGTGGAATACTTGAATTCGAAACTAAAAAGATGAAATATCAACTTTAAAGATGAATCTTCAATTGTAATAATTGAATTTTCAACCAAAAAAATGAATTTTCAAACAAGAAGATTAATTTCTACCAAAAAAGACGAATTTTCAACTGATAAAGATAAATTGTCGACAAAACATATAATAGTTAAATTTTCAGTTAAAAAAATTAATTTTCAAACAAAGAGAGGAATTTTCAAATGAAATTATGAATCTTGAACTGGAATAATGGAATTTTCAACCAAAAAGATAATTTTACAAATAAAATTACGAACATTTAATTTGAATACTTGAATTTCCAACCACAAAGATGAATTCTTGAATAAGAAGAGTAATTTTCAAATAAGAAGATTAATTTTCTATCATAAAAGACCATTTTCCGACAGAACACATGAACTTTTCAACAAAAGAAGACAAATTTTCAACCAAAAATTTAATAATAAAACTTTCAGTTAAAAAAATTATTGTTCAACCATAAAGATGAATTTTCAATTGAATTGAGAAACATTAAACCTAAAAAATTAATTTTTGACAAAAGAGTTTAACTTTTAACCAAGTAATAAAATTTTCATTCCAAGAAAGATGAATTCTAAACGAAAAATGAAATGATATTTCAATATTTAATTCGACCAAAAAATAGGACTTTTCAACAGAAGATTAATTTTCAGCTATGAAAGATTGTTCTTTCAAGAGAGGGAAAATATTGCAAAAAACTGATAAATTTCCAACAAAATACATGTCGTTTCAAGGAGATACTTGAATTTTAAACTAAAAATAGAATAGTTACATTTTCAGTTAAAACAATCATTTCTAAACAAAAATAAAAAACTAATTTTCAACAAAATAGTTCTATACAGTAATAGAAAGCTACTTTTACAAATTAAAAATCATTGTTATTGAATTTTATATCACAATTTAAAAAAAATTTAAGCACGCAGAAATATCTCTATCTTTCCCTATTTGAATTTGGATTCTGATGGAGTCACTACCAGAATTTGTAGTCTACAATAAAATGATGAGGGCCCTATCAGGCTTTATCATACCTTTCCTTGTAAAGATATGATAAAGCATAACCTACCTAAGTTGATTATCATATTTTGCCACATTTATTTGTCAATTTCCTGCCAGATTTGAGAAGAAGAAACTGAAATGTATTGTTTGTAGAAGAATAGTATGGGCGACCCCCAATAGAATACTAAACTTCCCCCAAATAGTAGAATTTTTAAACGAATGAGATGAATTCCAATCAAAAAATATACTGGTAGACTTTCCGACCAAAGAAAGTTAACCTTTAACGAAGAATAGTTTGATTTTTTGAAATGGAAGCCACTAATGTGTCCCCTAAGGGTTTACATTTTTCTTATGTCTCTTTCCTATTCCTTCACAAACCCCCACACACTAACTTGGTGGTGGGAGGGGGCCTACAGTTCAAGGTGAGTTCTGAACCACCAAGACCAACAGCTTTGAGTACTTAGAGAACTTTTTCTCTAAATGTACCGGCCCCACAACTCTCCGGAGATGAACAACTCCCTTGCTAGGCTACTGTTCACCACATGTGCTGCCGAGGCTCTTCTACAGTGCGAGGCGGGAATCAAACCCGCAACGACGAAGTGGATCCAAAGCTTACGAATCAGACCCCACGACCATCGTCCCACTCTCAGTTGGATTTTCTTATTGGATGCTATTAATTTAGTTCAAATTTGATTGAAAAATCGAGAAAGAGGGGAACTTTCCTGAAAACAGGGAAAACAGATTATTTATCAAACTAATACATAGAATTAATTGTTTTGATGAAAAAACACTCTTGTTTATCAACTCTATACTATAAGTACTTGGTTTTACTTTTTGATTTCACAACCGAGACATTATTAACATTAGTATCCTCTTACTTTAAACATCAGTTATTTGAGTTCCCTCAGGTAAAAAATAAATTAAATAAACAAATTAATCTGGAACCTTCACATGGTGGATCTTGATATACCGCCTTCCTAGAAATTTCGACAGCAGCATTCGTGGATGAGGGGTCCAAGGTATCAAGGGAAAGGCGCTGTGAGCACAATCGAGTAATCCCTATTTGTCACATGTATGAAATACGGAATGTGAACTTGTAAACATAATCGACCACCAGTGCCCATACTGGAACCTTCAGCATATTCATCAGTTATACCGTTGATAAATTCTTCCATTATCCAGTTGTTTCTGTAGTTTGCAAAAAATGAGGATTGTTTATCTTCTGGGCACCACCCTGGTCATCATTCTGAATTCTACTGGTAAATATATATTTCAATGATCGTTCGAAATAATATTATAGGTTTATTACAAAATTAAAATTCATCCGCTTTTATTTCTTCTTGCAGAGTTCAGTTCACAGATGGACCATGATCCTAAGAATGACCCACATCATAATTATTACCTATATCCCGTTTATAACCCAGATCCCGATCATAACCCATTCCCACATTTTAACATAGACATCAATCATCGCCCATATCCCTATCAAAACCCAGATATCAATGGTCAGCAACCTTCTACTCCTGTCCATCATGCTTCTGCCATACATCCTGGTGGCTCAAGTTCTGTTACCGTACATGATACTTTTACTGTACCTACTCCTCCTGGCGTAAATCCTACTTTTACCCTAAATCCTATTTTCATCGCAGATCCTTCTGCTGGCCATAATCTTCGTGTCCTAGACCATAATGGGAATCACTATCATGTCGGACCTTATGATGTTGGTTACGTTCTACGTTATCGAAAAGGTGATGAATGGAATGGGTTAGGATGGATTATCACACGATTCCCTCCCGGCTATTACCAATGGTCAAAAGATTTCACTCAATTCATCGAGGTACGAGCAGACAAAACTTTTCGTGCTTTAATATCAGTTCCCGATTTATACGTCCTTGGATTATTAGATCATTCAAATACTTTTCATGAACTATATGCTGTACATAGACGACTCTACAAACGAGTTTCAAAACCCCCAGTAGTTGATTGGGCTGAACTAATGATGTCAGATTCTGGTATGTAATATCTTCGCACGAGAGGCGGTAACCGGAAATGAAAAGAATTCAATTTAAAAAAATCCACAGTAGCCCACTGTCTTCTCATTTCCTTTGTAATACTACAGTCAAACCTTGATTTAGCGTCGGTTTTGGGGCTGACGGTCGGCTTCAATCGAGGCTATCCGAACGTAAACAGTCAGGGGCGTATAAACCGTTTCCGTTTGATTTTACTCTGTGGTAAATAATGTTTTGAAAATAGTTTTTCCAAGACAGAGACAAGGGTCAACTCAATATTTAACGGAAATGCGGAAGAAAGTTTGCTGTCACATCATAAAATAAATGTGTTTCCTGCTTACGTACTTTAAACGTTTGCCGGCCGTTGAGCATCTCGTTTAAAGGCAAAGCTTTCTTTTGAATAATCGATCCGGATACTTTGTCACTCGCTTGATTAAACCATTTGAAGACAGCAGTATCCAAAAGCACTGAAAATCCCTTTCTACCATGATTACTAGATTAACTTTCCAAGAAAAACACAGTTTTCATTCTTCTTTTGTCAACACTTGACAGCTGGATGTTGCGACTACGATGCTTGAAGTCAATCGGACCTCTCGTTCTACCATGTGAGATAGACAGAGACGATCCGATTTTATTCCAATGGCAGGTCTTTTCGTTTTGAAATTATCACACTCTCTCTATCTCTGTTTATCCAATACTTCTTTTTCTTTTTTTTGTCGAATCGCAGAGCCTATTGGTAGCTACAACAGCGCCACCAATTCAGAAGAATGGGTGTCCTATAGTTGACCTTGCAATTTAGTCGGTCTGCACATCTACATGGCCCTGACCTTTTATTTTTCTTTGTGGTGGCGCAAGTTTTGGATAGGGATTCATTCCTAACCAATCCGAAGTCATCCGAATCATTCCGGAGTCTATATCCGAACCAGTCCGAGTTATTCCGAACTGATCCGAAAAATGTTTTACATTTCGTTCGATCAAAATCGGTTGAAAATTAATCCGACTCAATCCGATTCAATCCGAATCAATCCGAACTAAAATCTTCAACTACAATAGATGAATTTCAAACCAAAACGACGAATTTCCAACAAAAGTGTTCAACTTTCAACCAAGCAGTTTTATTTTCAACAGAAAAGATAAATTTTCAAATAAAATGTACAATAGTAAACTTGAATTTTCAACGAAAAAGATGAATTTTCAAATAAGATGAAGAATTTTCTAGCAAGACAAAGTTTTTTCAACAAAGTCCAGTTTCGGGGGTTGCCTAAAAATAGCCTTGGCCGCAAATCGGGGGGCTCCAAACGTAAACAGTCAGGGCCGCCTGAACCTTTTCCAATTGGCATATATAATTTCACGCAATTTCCGCATGTAAGTACCCGCGCACTGCGCCTTTCCACTACACTGCTGGTACCCAAATGAACGTAAGTACAAGATACTGAATTCAACCCAAATGAACGTAAGCCACACAACGAACCCAAACAAACCAAACCGTGCGAACGAAATACAAGATTATGCACAACAATCATGGAAGAAACAATATGAACTACATGAGGTCCCCAATTAGCATTCAAATTGATTTTGCTCTTTTCCAGTTTTAAGCCCGGAATTTTGAAATAATTTTCTAAAAGGAATTCTCAATAAACGTAGCTGCCCCTTAATCCAGTGTCGACAATTACTCTAATATCGAAAGTCTTCATTTGAAAATTCAAGTTCGATCATTCGAAATCTCTCATGAGGAATGAGCTTATAGACGCGAAAATTGAATTGCTTTTACATTTTTTTTTATCGATCCACTGCAATTTATCGTACCTTATTTTAGCATCGAATTTATCGTATGTTTCAATTGACCGCTTTTTTCAAAGTTAACCTCTTGTAACATTCGTCAATTGACGGAAACTGAGATCGCACGGAAGAGTGTATTTGTTTCAATTTGATTTGAAAGATTTATTTTTAGGCTGCATATCCTTCAATATAAATCTAAACTTAGGCATCTCGAAAGCTAATTTACCCAAAAGAAAGTTTAATTTTCTTTTATTCTTAATATGAATGTCGCATTTCGAACGGCTTTCATGAAACTATTTACGTTCATAAAAGGGGTCGTTTTATTTGCTTTCAATTGAGCCTATTCAACAACTGAAGTCTAATTACACAAACTGGTTTCACCGTTGGGAGGATATTAAAGTTTGACCTTACCATCCTGTTTTGGGAAATTACAGTTGAGGAAATCCTAGGAATTAGGACCAGGTTGTTATTCTCATCAGTATAAGTAACAATGATTTTCAAGATACGCAAATCCCAAAACCTAAAGTAATTTGCAGCCAAAAATGATCGTGAAGTGAAATTTTCTTGTCACCTGATCTCCACGAAAGCCAAAGATTCTATATAATTTAACTCGATTTAGCAGCCTGGCTACCGGAAGACGCTTGCTAAACTGCTTCTTCTTTGAACTAATAGGATAAAATTGTTTTCTATCGCTACTTGTACATTAAAATTATCGGAAAATGTCCCGGGCAAAAGAACTTTGATTTAGTTCAAAAGAAGGAACAAAACCGAGTCCAGGATGTGGACGTATCTTTGGACAGTGCCGACTCACGGACAAAGTCTTGAATTCGGACTAATTTCCCTAAAGACAAGCTTGACAGATTCGCGAAATCATTGACCCGAGTCCTGGTTTTGACAACGCCAAGTCAGAAAGGGATCAGATTTTTAGTCTGATCGCACTCGAAGGTTGAAACAACTCTAACTGATCGGCTCTGTACTTCCAAGATCGTCCTGCAGGTCCCATCCGTGACCAAGACAAGGGAGCCGTCTTTTTGGAATTTTGCCTAATTAAAGGGAAGAGGTGTCAATTTGGAAAAGTGGTGAGTATAGGTGGTTGTGGGGAAGGAAGAAGGTGCATGCTGCTATCACGTTTACTCGTTGCTTGAAGCTGACTAAACCCAAGAGTTGGGATCGTTATTGTTCCAATTTGGATTATGGAAAGTAAAATAGGCTCAGAAAAAAGGTAAAGCTTTAAGGGATAGTGTTATGTCCCCCTCCTTATGGTTGAATTATGTAACTCTCTGACTCAAGAGTGTCGTCGAGCGTTGGGAGAGGTTGTATCTGAACTGCAGTTGATGATGAATATCGGTTTCCCTCATTCAAAGCACTGGTTCCCTTTAATTCGCTGCCCTTCATCTCGAATTTGTAATATATCGCTTCTAACTGCCAACAGAGAATGCGTGGTGACATGTTGCTAGTATTGCGTAAATTGACCAAGAATTCTTGATGTTTCGTTATCATCGTGAATTTTCGGCTGCAAAGATAGCTTTGTAGTGCCTTCCTCTGGAAATTCTCGAAATTGTTTCCCTTCATGTAAAAGCCTCTTCTGTTGGGAGCACTAGTTCAGCCCAATCACCTACTGGGTGTTTTGTAACTTGACGGTAATGACCTTCATGATGTTCAGCCTTGATATACTGCCGGTCTCGGGCATGGTCTCATGGCATGGCCATAGAAGTAACTCAAGGTCATTCCGTTGTGCTAACAGCGCTTCTCTCTAGGCCCTTCCGACTTCCTCGTCCACGAATGCTGCCGTAGAATTTTCTAGGAAGGCGGTATATCAAGATTCGTTATGTCAAGGTTCCAGTGTAATTTGTTCACGTACTTTACTTTCTTATCTTGAGAAACTCAGATAATGTATGCTTACAGTAAAAGAAGGTTAATGTCAGTAATGTCTCAGGCGTGAAATCAAAAGTGAAGCCAAGTACGAATATAGTAGAAGATTGATGAATGAGTGTTTTTTAATCAAACCAATTTGTTCAATGCATTAGTTGTCTAAATACAAAGGTTGTGCTGATGGTAAGTGACTTGGTGTTTTCGATGGATTTTCGCACGGTGAAGGCAAATCTGGACTCAAAAGTTGTTCCTCACGTATAGTTTTTTGGCCATTTTTGGGTAAACGTGGGCACTAAACCCGGAGTCCTAGAATCTTCCAGAATGTCTCAAATTGAAGCACCTGAGGGTTTGTTCCAAAGGGTGCAATGTTAGTTCATTCATCCATGGGTCATTCAGTGTTGTCCTTATCATTAGCCTTCATCCGAATTTCCAACGAGGAAATTTTGAAAAATTTGAAGAATTTTGGCGGGAATTTTAAAAAATCACCTAAAAAGCCTGATACCTGAATGTACTTTTCAGGGCTAAGGTATTATTGAAAAGTTCTAGCATAATTAGCAGTGGTTTCAATATTTTTGAAAAATCGCTTATCAAATTCTCAGATAAAAAAAAATTAATTATCAGCCCAGAAATAATAAATAATAAACAGTTTTGTAGAAAACCTGTGTTTTTTTTATTTAACATTTGAAAGATTTGAGGAGATGAAATTTTTTTCAAGATTTCTGGGAAAATTTCAAATGGTTTAGTTTTTATTTTGAAAGAATAATTTTAAGTTTTGAAAAATTAAAAATGTGTGGAAAAAGAATATGGAAGACTTTGAGACAATTTTGTTCTATTTTTCAGGATTTACAAAAATGTTAGGTAAACTGAATTTTGCAAGGTGTCAAACGAATCAAAAAAGTGTTCTGATGATTCATGAGAAAATTTTCAATGATTTCATTGTAATTAATTTTAAGACAAAATTGAAAAAATCACAAAACATTTTTAATTATTTCCTAAAATGTTCAGAAAGAGTGTAAAAATTTTAAAGCAAAAATTTACAATTTCGCCTTATTACATAATTTTAGAAAAAATGTTAGTAAGTTTAAGAGATATTCAGAAGTTTTGACAGGATTTAAAAATAATTAAAACTTTTAAAGATTTTTTAAGATTTTTGTAAGACTTCACGAAAATGAGAATACAATTTTTTAAGTTTCCAGGTAGAATTAAAATGATTTTTCATTTTGAAAAATCGATTTTAGGAAAAAATTATTTTAAACATTTCAAACGATTTCCTGAAATTCCGAAAATTATTGATGAAGATTTTTGAAAGCAAAGTGTTTCAATTTGTTGAGATTAAAAAATCATTCAAAAATCGAGTAAATTCAAGAAATATTCAGAAGAATTGAAGAGATTGAAGAATTTTTTTTAAATTGAAAAGAATTTCAGAAATTTAGATTTCTAAGGATTTCAAAAAAAAATTCAGAAGCTTTAAAAGACTTTCGAAAGGTTTCAAGAGAATAAACCAATTTTTCTTAAATTCCTGGGAAAATTTAGAAGGTTTCTACTAGAAACACAAATTTTAAACAAAATACATGAATTTCCGATTAAATGTTTAAAGTTATAACTTAAAAAGGCAAATATTCTACTAAAAGAACAAGAATTTTCAACAAAATTGTTGAATTTTCAACCAAAAATGGAATGGTGAAATTTTCAGATAGGAAAATTGAATTTCCTACAATATAGTTCAATTCGCAACAAAAAAGTGAATTTTCAACTAAGAAAGAAGAAATTTTCAACCAAAAATGGAATAGTTGAATTTTCTGTTAAGAAAATTAATTTTCAATTTCAAAAAACGAAATTTTCATTAGAATAGTTGAATTTTCAGTTATATAGATGAATTTTCAACAGAACTAATAAATCTTTAACAAAAAATATACTTTCTAACAAATTATTATAACTTTAAACGAAAAAAAAAAGAATTTTCAACAAAAATTGCATATTTGATATTCCAACCAAAAAAGATTTTTAATATTTCAATATTAAGTAAAAAAGAGTTGAATTTAAACAAAAAAGACGAACTTCAAATGAAATACTTAATTTTTAAGTTCAAAAATTAATTTATTACAACAAAAAATTTTTCAATGAAATAGTTAAATTTTCAGTTAAAAAAATAATTTTGAACCAAAAAGAGGAGGTTTGAACCAAAGAATTAAATTTTCAACCAAAAATAATGAATTTTTAAACAAAAATATGAATTTTCAAATAAGAAGATTAATTTTTTACCAAAAAGCCGAATTTTCAACTAAAAAATTAACAAAAACAAATAAAGGCAACTTTTCAACAAAACAGTTCAATTTTCAACCAAAGAGAAGGAACTTTAACTGATCAAATTTTAATCGAAAACAGTTGAATTCAACCAAAAAAAGACAATTTTCAATTGTTTCTTTCAAACTGAATGACTGACACTTTGACTCTATTTTACGAATGAATGATTAAACTTTCATTAATAATTGGTATAAAAAAAGCTGTTTTTCATTTATTAAATTTGAATTTTCGCAGAACTCGGACGCAAACAGATCGCGCACTCTGGTGAGTGGGAGGCGCCTCTATTATCGACTCTATGCTTATAGTCACTAAATTTAAACTGATGTGAACATCATCGCACGCATCCTTAACATAAGAGGTGAAAATAAATAGAAAGTGGGCTATTGTGGATAGCTTTTTATTGAACTCTTTTCATTTCCGTTTATCGCCTCTCGTGTGAAGATATTACATAAAAGAATCTAAGAATCCCATTTTGTGCATAATATTATGCAAGAACAAGACATGAATTCATTCTAGCGCGGTGCACAGAAAAAACTGGGGGGTTCACTGAAGTTGCGTCTCAAATAAAAATTTGTATCTTTTAGAAGTTGAGCTTTTAATCTTTATTCATAACAATGGAAAAAATTATTTTATAAGCTGTTGCATAATTCGCTCCACAAAATGTTTAAGCGTTTCATTTATCGAGGAAAGTTTCAGCAAACAAAAACTTGCTGTGTAGAAGTTGTTGAGAAAAGTATAGAGAAGTTTTCTGCGAAGGCTTTTCAAACATAAATTGATAGGTTAAAACTGTGAAAGCTAAATTTCAGGCGCGCGACTGACCTATATCGCTTACGGCTTAAGCAATATTTATTGATGATAATAACAATAACGGTAATCTTTTTGTCTGAAGATTTCAAATTCGCCTTTTTTTGCTTGCTTGACGTTGAGGCCTTCTATTGCTTGTATCTCGATGTGATTCAAATCTTTTTTTGTCTTCAAAATACTCCGCTTCTTCCTTGGTCATTCTTTCAGCTCCAAAATTTAGTGGAAGTTTTGCAACTCGTTTATATTCTCCATTAACTTCAGCATATAGTCCCATAAATACAAACTTACTATCCAATGTGCCAAGGATGTAACCATCGGTAATTATAACTAATACACGAAACATTACGTTTGTTGGTATTGGGTCATAACGATAACCATTGCCATCTTTTACCCTATGATAATAGCCGGGAGGAAACCTGATGTCTTCGAATCTTAACGGATTATCTTCATTATTATATTTATAAGGTAGTACGACATTAGGATAAGGTCCCTTATGAAAATGTTCACCATTATGGGGTTTGACACGAAGAGGTTGGACATCAGAAGAAGTAGGTATGGTAAAAGTAGGATATACGTCAGTAGAAAGTAATCCGGCAGCAGAAGGATGTACGGCAGAAGTAGAATGTGGGTTATGAAAATTAGAATTACCGCTCACTTGTGAACTTAACTCTGCAAGAAGAAAGAGAAACGGATGAACTCCAATTTTGTAATAAACCTATAATATTGTTTGGACAACTAGTCAGATAATATATTCACCAGTAGAATGTCCGCCAAAAGGAAAATTCACGCCAGAAGTAGAATGTCCGCCTAAATTGGAAAATGGGACATGATAAATAGAATTACTGGCCACCTGTGAACTTAACTCTGCAAGAAGAAATAGAAACAGATGCATTTCAATTTTGTAATGAATCTATAATATTGTTTAGACAAATTATTAGAAAATATATTTACCAGTAGAATGTCCGCCAGAAGCAAAATGTCCACCTAAGTTGGAATATGGGTCATGATGAATAGAACTACCGCCCACCTGTGGATTTAACTCTGCAGAAGAAAGAGAAACGGATGAATTTTAATTTCGTAATAAATCTATAATATTTTTTGGACAAACTATTAGAAAATATATTTACCAGTAGAATATGCGCCAAAAGGAGAATTCCCGCCAGTAGTAAAAGGTTCACCAAAAGTAGAATGTGTGCGAGAAGTGGAATCTGGGATATGCTGGAGATTTTGCTGATAATGGGGATGTTGATAATTATCTAGGCTATGCTGGGAATCTTGGTGATAATAGGGATATTGGAAATTGGTATCTAGGTTATAATCGAGATGTGGTGCATAATTGTGAAAAAGATTATGATTGGAATCAGGGTCCATCTGTGAACTCAACTCTGCAAAAAGAAATAGAAACGGATGAATTTTAATTGTCTAACAAACCTATAATATTGTTTGTACAAATCATTAAAAAATATATTTACCAGTAGAAATAAGAAAGATGACCAAGGTGGCGACCAGAGGATGATGAATCCTCATTTTTTTTAAACTACAGAAACAACTGAATGGAGGGCTTTATTAACCGTACAACTGTCGAATATGTTGAAGCTTCCAGTACATATACTGGTGGTGCATTATGTTCATAAGCTCACATTCCACTCTTCTTTTTCCACGTCATTGTTTTGTCAAAATCATGCTATATGTAGAAGTCAACTTTCAGTTAACTCTAAAGTAAGCCGTGATTTTGACAATAAAAAAATACATGTGACAAATAGAAGTGACGTGTGGAATTATACTTAAAGTCTACGGCCTGTAATCTTGATATACTGCCGCTCTCGGGCATGATCTTATGGTCTTATAGAAGTAAGGGTGGCGTCCCATGGTAGCGTCAAGGTTGGCGCAAAACGCAAAACGTCAAATCACTATATATTTCAGCCAATGATATTCTCCTAGTAATTCACAGAAACACAGTCATGGGATGCCACCCTAACTCAAGGGTCTCCGAACGTAAACAGGACTTTGAAACTGCAGAACTGCGCAACGCGGCTGTGCTCACAGCCCCTCTCTCTCAGCCCCTTCGACCCCCTCATCCACGAATGCTGCCGGCGGAAATTCTAGGAAGGCGGCATATCAAGGTTCCCGTCTTTTCTTTTCACCTACTTAACTGTTTTATCTTGAGATACTCAAATAATTCATGTTTACAGTAAGAGGAAGGTGCATGTCAATAATGTCTCAGTTGTGATATCAGAAAGTAAAGCTAAGTATGTACATCATTTCACATTCCACTTTTCATTTTTCACACGTCATTGTTGTTTTGTCGAAGGCATGCTGGAGGTAGAAGCTTACTTTAGGTCAGCTCTCAAATAGGACGTCATAAATGTTGATTTCGGGCACGGCTTGAAGGGCCATGAAGGTAACTCAGGGTCTTCGAACGTAAACAGTCAGGGATTTGCAACTGCGATAATGCGACAGTATATCAAGATTCGTTATGTCATGGTTCCAGTGGAGTTTGTTCACGTACTTTACTTGTTTACCTTAAGAAACTCAAATAATTTATGTTTACAATAGAATGAGGTTAATACCATCAATGTCTTAGTTGTGAAATCAGAAAGTAAAGCCGCAAGTAGGAATAGAAGAAATGTGATCTTTCTTTTTTTCTGAATTAATAGCATCCAATAAGAAAATCCTATTCTTGGTTAAAGATGAACTATTTTTGGTCGGAAAGTCTACCATTATATTTTTGGATCGGAATTTATTTCTTTTGGTTGAAAACTCTACAAATTGGTTTTTAATTATTTTGTTGGAAATGCAACTATTTTGTTTGTGCAAAAGTTGGTCCAGCTCTATTGCTTTGCCTTACGTATCGCACCCCTGTATTCGTCCCTCATCGTTGTGGATGAGGTCCATAGTTCCTTCGTTTTGCCACTACTGGCACTTCTGTACCACTCTCTGGTTTCCCTGCGAAGCTCTTCGAGTTTCCCATTCCACCAGTGTGTCTTTCCAGCCTTTCGGACTCTTGTAGGTCGACAATTACTATCATAAGTAGCTTTGGTGGCTTCCGTGAAAATTTTAGCTCCCATCTCCAGGGTATCCACGTCCCGAATTGGCCTGGGAACCTCTAAAAGTGCACATCTCACATCCGTGGAAAACTGATTCCAGTCCGTTCTTCTTGGATTTCTGACCCATTTAGGGCCAGCGGTTATAATGGATTCCAACACGAACTCTATCTATGAGTGATCTGAGAGAGTGGGTTCATCTGAAACTTTCCACTTCTTGATATTATCCCTAAATCTACTATTGCAGAGAGTGATGGCAATGACTTCCTCCCGGACCGAGTTACGGAACATCGGGGTGTTCCCTGTGTTATGAATATCTGAATCAGTGGTGATTAGGTATTCCGGTAGGTCACTACCTCTTAAATTGATGTCCGTGGTGCCCCACAAAGTATGGTGGGAATTAGCATCGCATTCCATCAGAAAAGGAATGCCCTTACCTTGCAATATTCCACCAGTGTACGTATCTCCACTGGTGGGTTGGTATCGCTGTCATAAGGAAAATAAGCCGATCCCAGAACTGATCGATCGAAGAAATTACGTAAGAGCATAAGATATTTTATTTACTATTAATGTCTTCTATTCTTAGTTTTTTTTTTCTAATCATAGGTCATTGAGTGCTCCTGAAACTCCTGAAACATCTACATATGAAAGATTCCTTATTTGGGTTTGATTACGGTTTGCGGATTGGGTACCATCTACTATCATTAGGTCTATTCGGGAACTGGAATGATTAGTATGATGGATGGAATTACGCAGGACAATAGATAACGCGGCAGCATGTATCACAGTTGGTAAATATTTAGCATGATTACAAATCGCATTGAAATTTGTATTAAAATCCCCTGGGAGAATAATATTTGAGTGTTTGTCGTGATTTTGACAACAGAGATACTGACTTGTGGAAAGTAAAATGTGCAATGTGAAAATATGTACATAATCGACACCCACTATATACGGAAGCTTCAGAATAATCATCAGTCGTTGTTAACAAAGTCCTCCATTGTGCAGTTTTTCCTGTGTCTTGAAAAAAATGAGGCTTCTTTATACTCTGGTCACAACCTTGGCCATCATTCTTAATTCTACTGGTAAATATAGAGTAATTTTAATTAATCCTTGAACATAATTTTTAAAATGATTTGACCAATTAAAATGCAATCATGTCTATTTCTAATTGCAGAGTTAAGTTCACAAATGGGCGATAATCCTAATCAACATCACTCATACTATACTTATGTCGGACATTCTACTTCTCGTGGACATTCTACTCTTGGCGAAGATCCTTTAGTTATCGTGCATCCTACTATTTATGCACATCCTTCTGGTGCTGATCCTCCTACTTTCATACATCCTTCTCGCCCACCTTATGTTGTCATCCCCCACAGAGGCATACACTATCATGCCGGACCTTATGATGACCTCATACGACCTTATAAGCCTGAGATTGCAGAAATTGGTTTGAAATTTACTGACATCTTTTTTCCTTTTGGCTACTATCGAATGAAAAATGGTGGCGTTAATGTACCTGCTGATTTAATAGTAGTTCCAACAAACGAACTACAACGTGTGTTAATATCAATGCCTGATTGTTACGTCCTTGGAATACTTAATAATCGCCATGTGTATTTTGGACTATATGCTGAATATTATGGAAATTACGAACGAGTTACAATACCCCCAGGAGATATTGGAGCTGAACTAATGGTCTCATATGAAAAAGATGATCAACTTCGTGACTTTCGAAAATTTGTTATAAATTTAAAAAACCCCACTGTAAAGAGGAGAAAAGTATGATTCTTGTGTGTATTCTCTTCACATGAGAGGCGATAATCGTCGCTGAAAAGCATGAAATAAACAACTATCCACAATAATCTACTTTCTTTATTATTTCGACATCTTATTTCAAGGTGTGAGCGCCCGCCCATTTAAAATGGCCCATATTAAGATCCATTTTCCAGTACGTGCTTTGTTTAGTTTAGACGACATGCAAAGAAGCTCATTCACAAATATTACAAAACTGAAACCTCAGCAGATGTAACATTGTATCAACAAAAGAATATTCGTGGGCACGAATCTCTTATCATCCTGCTGTAAACACAGTTTTTAATAGAAATTTGTTTGTCCAACGTTATCTCAGCCGAGGCTTAAACTATCGAAATCTCTACTTTACAAGAGATTGTTGAATTTATTTTGATTCCATATTGGGAAGGAAATTGATTCAAATAAAATTCTTGATTTAAACTATGTTTGTATTACTACTTCCTTTCCTAACCTTCTTAACCCATTTCCAAAATAATTTCTTCTTTCCTTCAAAATCATTTTGCATTTTTTAATTCCACTTCGAGGGCTCTTTCACACGATCACAGATCCACAAGTTGCGGACTCTCGCAAGTCATGAGTAGTGAAAATCAAAGTGTTTCAGTTTGGTAAGATTAAACAATAAAAAAATCGAGTAAATTCAAGAAATATTGATAAGATTTTAAGAGATATAGGAAGAATTTTAAACTTCGAAGATTTGAAAAAATGTAGATTTTTAAAGGTTTCAAGCAAAAACTTAAAAGCTTCAAAAGAATTTTGATAGGTTTCAAGAGAATAAACAAATTTTCTTAGAATTTCTGGGGAAATTTGGAAGATTTTAAGGCAATTTATTTACAATTCGAGTTGTCAGTAAATATTTGGAAGAATTTAAGAGAATTTGAGACTTCTAAAAGTCCTAAATATCTTTTTAAAAGACTCGAATTTTTCCTAATATTTTGTAAGATCCTGTCAAATAATATAATGTCTCTAAAATCTTCTAGATTCTTTATTGACACATCTGAAATATTCGCGAATCTTTTCTGATTTTCTAAAGAACCTTATGAAAATTATATTTATATAAATTTAAAAACAAACTGCTCGAGACTTTGAGGTATTTTTAGTATCTTTAATGGATCATGGCGCCGGCCGGACGCCATAAAAAAGCGACCCTTGGACTCTCAAACAGGAAACCGTCACTCAAAGTGATTGACGAGCAGCCTGTCCAAAAGTCGACCTTTGGACCCAAATCTTTGAACTGTCACTCACTTTAATTGCCTAATACCAGTAGGAGGAGCAAAGCGACCTCACTTAATTCAATCCCTACAAAAAATAGAACTGAAATTAGATCTAATATTACTAACAAATTTCAAAACTACTTAAATTGTTCTTACAACAACAACAATACACTTCAAATGGTTGAATTAGGCAAAAAAACGAAACAGTTTCTAACAGATAATAAAGATATTATCATAGTTACTGCTGATAAAGGTGAAGCTACTGTAATTTTAAACAAAACAGATCATATAGATAAATGTTACACACTTTAAGCAGATAAAAATACATACCAAAAAGTAAAAAAGATCCTACAACTAATATTTAAAATAAATTAAATAAAATGATTGGAACTTACACAAAAAAAGGATACATAAATTACGATACAGCTAAATCTTTTAAAATCCATAACTTAGTAGCTCCTAAATTCTACGGAATGCCAAAAATACATAAAATTAATAATCCTATGAGACCTGTTACATCTTTTACTGGATCTCCACTTTACCTCTCTCTTAATTTATTAGTTTTCCAATTAAACAGGTTATTAGGAGAAACGATTTTTATATCAAAAATAGTTGCGATCTTATTGATAAAATTAAAAACTTTAATATACCTAATATTTATAAAATGGTTTCACTCGAAGTTGAATCAATTTTTACTAATATTAAGAAAGAGTTAGTAATTAAATTTAT
>CAKNXH010037733.1:0-10022 GCA_932178445.1 Andricus quercusramuli | reverse complement strand
TCGTGGTGCACATGTAGCAGTAGCACAAGTCCCATGCTGAGAGTGCGGTAGCCTCGATTATCGTTAAGCCTTTTGTATTCTTCCACGAAGAAAATAATTTTTTAAACATTCAAGTGCAACTTTTTGCTCATTGATAATACGCAAAACATTGCCAGAAGCTAAAAATGGGTAAGTTCCTTCAAGAATCATCTCTGTACGTTTCTTAGTTCCGGAGATGACACCTCTCCACTTTTTTGACAATCACTTATTAACAAATGAATATTTCCGACTCTAAATATCACCATTGAGCACAGAAAGGATCAACAAAACACATATATTTTTTGCAGATTTTTCATACTTTTTTTCACTGACTTGCAGCCATTCAAAGTTGAGTATTCTGAAATGATGATGGGATAATTACGCTTTTTCATCTTTCACTCGCCCAGAAATAATTGCTATTCATCTCAAAATTTTGAAACTACGTATTTGGATTGACAAAACCTTCAGCTACAACATGCATGTGGTCCCATATTTTTAGACTTTTTTTCCGCTGAGATTTTCAGGAAAATCTGTACCAAAATCGCGGTGCCTAAACTTTTTGGACGAATAGTATCTAATTCCCCATCTATCTTTCCGTCGTTAGTGAATAGACTACCTAGATATACGTACTTGTCAACTTGTTCTAATTTCTCATCATTTAGGACCATGTTGCATATTGTTTTCTCACTTTTTCCCTCAAACACCATGACTTTCGTTTTATTCACGTTAATTTTGAGGTCCATGTTCTTCATGCTTGTATTAAGTTTATTCAAGATTCTTTGCAAGTCTTCGATCCATCTGCCATAACAATCTTGTCATCCGCGAAAGCCGACCCACGTACCTTGACGGTTTCGAGATCTACACCTTTTTCGTCGAAGAGGGCAGTTCTAAGACACTTATCCATGAATATGATAAATAGCCACGAGGACATAACGCATCCTTGTTTCACGCCTTGCATAATATCGAACCATTCACTCTTTTTCCCATTTACCCTTACACTCGCTTTACTACCTGTATATATTGTTTTTATTGCTTGTAGGAGCCCTCCATTCACTCCATACTCTTTAAGGACTTCCCAAAGTTTACTTCTATTTACCGTGTCGAATGCTTTTTCTAGATCGGTAAATGCACAGAAGACTTTCTTTCCTACTCTCAAACTTTTTTCTGCGACCTGTCTTAGGCTAAATATCTGATCCGTACATGATCTTCCTGGCATAAATCCACTTTGAACTTCCCATATTTTCTCTTCTGTAATTTCCATTACCCTACGGATAAGTATTTTTGAGTATATTTTACTTACGGTACTTAGTAGGCTGATACCTCTGTAATTACTGCAGTTGCTTTTATCTCCTTTTCTTTTGTATATTGGTACGATAATCGCTTTTCTCCAATCGTCTGGGACTTCTCCCGTTTCGATACATAAATTTATTAATTCGCACAACCTGTGAGGTATGTACTCGCCACCGTATTTAAGCATTTCAGCGCTAATATTGTCTATACCCGCAGCCTTACCGTTTTTCAAGTTCTTAATTATATCTCTGACCTCAGTGACACAGACTTTTTCAATTGGGTTTTCTAATGCATTATCTTCTATGTCGCAGTTTTGTTGTCCGATATTTTCACCTCCCAATAGTTCTTTGAAAGACTCTTTCAAAGCGTCTACTATTCCGTCTATATCATATAGCATTTCGCCTTTGCTGTTTCTCATGCTAGCAAACTCTGTACTTTTACTTTCCTTCAACTGTTTATATAATAGTTTCATAATTCCTTCAAAGCAGTTTATTATTTTATTCTCTTCTTCTGTTCTGATTTTCTCTTTACTCTCTTTGACTAGTCGTTTAACTTTCCTATTTTTGTGTCTGTAATCATTTTTAAGTCTAGTTCTCTCCTCATCGCTAAGACCTGTCATGTTCAGCGTTTTATTGTGCGCTTCTTTCTTTTCTTTTTGGGCTGCTGCAATTTCATCGTTCCACCACGCATCGCCAGACTTTCTTCCTACAACCGCTGTACCAGATACTTCGGTCGCAGTTTTGACAATGACATCCCGTAATAAAGTCCACGCGCCCTCTATATCTTTATTGCTTATAAGCGCTTCCCACGTTGCCCTATCTATGCTTTCAGTCAACCTCTTTTTAAACTCTGTTTGCACTTCTTGTCTCTGTAAATTTTCAATTTTTATTCGTGTTTGTTTCGTTTTCTTTGTTTTCTTTGTTCTCCATCCCCGCCCTAAGTTTATTTTGCAGACTAAAAGGTAATGATCAGAATTGCATTCGGAACCCCTCATGACTCTTGTATCTTTAACTAGTTCTCTTAATCTTTCATCCGCAATAACAAAGTCAATTATGCTGTGGCTATTTCCTTTACGCCAGGTGTACATGTGGATCATTTTATGTCTAAACCAAGTATTTGTAATAAATAGGCCCTTTTCTAAGCATAAACTAACTAGCTTTTCCCCGTTATAATTTTTTCTTGTTGGATCTCCAAAATTACCTAGCACTCTTTCTGTATCTGTATCCTGACGTTGGACACCGACCCATCCGTTCATATCTCCTAGCAGAATTATTCTTTCACCTTGATCGCAAATACTTATTGTATCATTTAGAGTGTCCCAGAAGGCGTCCTTAACTTCCCTCGAATCGCTATCAACTGGTGCGTAGCACGCTATGATAAATAATCTTCTGATTCCTACCTTCATTCTAGCCCACAGCAATCTGGGTGATACAAAATTATGCTCTATGAGATGATGACTTGCTTTTTCATTCATAATTAAACCGACCCCATGACTACGATGCGATTCGCTATCTACTCCTGACCATATTTCACAACCGCCTTTCAACACCCCATTTCCTATTTTTCTAAGTTCGCAACCTTTTTTCTTTGTCTCAGGTACACAAAGAATATCTAGTTTTCTTACGTGCATAGTTTCTCGTAGTTCTCTTATCTTAAGATCATTCACTCCTCTAGCATTCCAAACACCCAGTCTCCATTCATCGCCCGAAACAAGACCTTTACGTTTACCGTGAGCATGCCTTTGGTCAATCCGAGTTTCAGTCCGTTCCGAGGCTACTTTATTGTTTGTATTATTCATGTTTAGATTGTACTCCCAACTATCACCTGTATGCGCGAGATTTGTTTTGCGAGTCGAAATCATGTCCGAATTACATTTAATATATTAAAGTTGGACATAATAGGGGCATCCACTATTTTTTATTATTTCTGCATATCAAAGTATATGCTCTAAAATCACTAATAGTACGAGCATAGTGTAAGAGAACTTTTTTCGAATTTATATTTGAAAAAGGAAAATTTGTACACATTTAAAATTCCTATTTCTGCCGCGCCCATTCCGCCATCTTGATGTGACGTAGCTAGCCGCCAAACGCTTGTAAATAAGCCGTGCGATTCACGTTTTTTTTCATAAAAATGCAACAAAATCAGCGCTACCATTGGTGTTTGTGCCTCAATGCAAGAACACGTCTGTCAAAAATCCAGGGGAACGAAAAAAATGGTACAAAATTGTTCGGCGTGACATGTGCCCTATACCTCTACCACATCTTTAACGCCAACAGTATATTCAATATTGTTGCGAAGATCATTTCACTTTTTTTTCGCTTTTACTCCTCGAGTTTCAGAAACATTGAAACTGGAGCACTTCGCAAAAAAATCGCTAATTATAAGTGTACTCACTTTTGGCAAGTTATCCGAACTGACTTAACCGTATCCAGACATATTGATACTTCATAAAAATAAACCCTTTTTCCCAAAAAAATTTGATAATCAATTATTTCGATTGTTTTTATCAAACTGACCATGTATTTTCTTCGGTTGTGACGGCATGTGACGTCACACCACGTGCTTCGAGCCGTGAGGGCGCAGATGTTTTCTTTTATAAATCGACATTTACGGTGGATATTTTATCACTTTTTAATAAATTATTATGCAAACAAAATTAATCTTTAATTTCACATTTTAATTCTTTGGGAGTTAAAGTTTATAAAAAACTCAACTATGAGACAAACAAAATTTTGCTGGATGACCTTATATAGAAAAATTTGCGTATTGGACAAATTTCATTCGAGTGCGAAGCACGAGATACATGATGAGAATGCGTTTGTTAAAGCCGAATGATCTTTAACGAAAGAGAATTCACAATCACCAAATTACTACTGTCGAAGATTTCTCATTTAATTGTCAAAGATTTGGTGTAAAAGTGGGGAAGTACAAAGACCGAGCGCGTAGCGTGAGGTAAATACGTTATCGAGTGCGAAGTGTGAGAACCAACAGTCGCGCACCCCAGGCGCGCTCAAGCTTGCGAACCGCGCGCGATGAGAATATGCCCGCCCGGCGGGCAGATTTTTTTTTTAATGAAATCAATTTGAAAAATTTATCTTTTCGCATCTCAATTTCGATACTTACACACCTCCCCAATAGCAAGGAACGTTCCAGCGGAAAGTTCCAGGGAGGTGTAAAATGTCCGCCGCTTGGGAACGTTCCAAACATAAATTAACGTTATTGTTATTATTATCAATAAAAAACGCGTAAAACGTAAGTGATAGGTCAAAATCGATGTCAATTTATGATACGGATATCATATTATATAGTGTAGTATATGCGGTACTCAAAATTCAAAAATGACATCCATTCTTACCTATCTCTTACGGTTTACGAGATAATTGTTGTTAAAAACAACAATAATGAAAGGTTCCCCTCAGGTCCCAGTGGAACGTTCCTGGAACGTTCCCAAGGGCGGACATTTTACACGTTGCGGGAACGTTCCTGGAACGTTCCGAAGGTGCCCGCGGAACGTTCCCGGAACGTTCCGTGCTATTAGGGCTAATCCATAAATACTTTAAATAACATATGTAATATGCTTGTATCGGAAAAAATTGAACAATTATAAAGAAGTGATAATACTTATTTACATACTTTTTTCTCATTTTCATCGGTTTTTGAAACTCTCAAAAAGAGTCATCAACCTCTACATAAAATATTTTTAATTACAGAAGGCAACATGCGTAGCGTGCATAAACATATTTTTACTCCAAAAAGATATTATTTATTACATATACAGTAAGGTTTTTTCTAGGATAAAATTTTTGCAGTTAGTACCCACCAACATAAGAAAGTTAAATACGTAATAGAAAAATGCATATTTTTAATTTAATCTGAAATTATATGACTTTAAACAATTTTCAAATTCATATAAATTAATGATAAAGTAACAAAAATGAGCTTTTAGTATCAAAATTTAATTAGTTTTGTGACGTCGTTCATAAATCCATTGTAATTTCCAAATATGTTTTCATTGGACAAACTTTTTTCCGAAATATGAGACCCGCAATCAATATGGAGTTTGAAGAACGTTTTCACACAACCTTGCAGAATAAGTCATTTCAATTTTATTAAATTCTGATCATTTATTGAATCAGAATTAGGCAGAACTCCGAAACTTCAGAAATTGGAGAGCACGTTTTGATCGCCAATACCTTCCAATTTTCAAAATTTGAACAAAATATGAGCATTTGAAATTTGAGGTTGTTCATCCTAAACATAGATGATTAATAATATACTGTGTGACGAGGGTCGAAAGGCAACGATTGCACGGGGGAGAAGTTAGCTGCCCGAGCGAAGCGAGGGCAAATATCACACGAGTGAAATCGTTGCCTCGACCCGAAGTCATGCATATGCATACATACAATTTTTCATCATATCGATAATCCAAATTCGACTTGAGATAGGTCCATCAAACTAGCACCTACACAATCGAAATTCCCAAATTTTTTTGTATCGGAATTTTGGCCTTTTTGGGCATTTTTTAGGCTCTTGAATGCGCCAACAAACAATTTCTAAAAACTACCCCTGCCGGAAATAAAACTATCCCCTATGTAAAAACTCAAACTAGGAAGAAACAAAGAACACCGAAATTTTTTGTTTGGCTCACGAATGCGCGGGAAAAGAATTTAAAAAACCACCCCCTATGTGCAAAAAACAACTCTCTTGACAAAAATAAAATCTGCAAAAAATAAATTGCTTCAGAATTTTGGGCTTATATTGGGCTCTCGAATACAGCGAACCAAATTGTCAAAAACCACTCCTCTGTACAAAAAACCGCCCCCTAAGTAGAAAACCCAAACCTGGAAAAAACCAAATATGAAGTAATGTTGGGCTTTTCTTGAAGTCACAAATGCTTGATTTTTTGCATAAACCACCCCTACATCTGAAAAAATCAAACGCCTATCTATAAATTCGAATTTAAATTTTCAAGGAGCCCAAAAATCAGAGATTCTATTCATCCTATAAAATTCCGAGTCCCAAACATCAGAAGCTTCATTTACAAATTAATTTCTAAAAAAGATAATTCTTTGACAAAGTGACATCTGCGTGGTATCAAAGGGTTGCTTTCGAACGTTAAGGGTTGGAGCCCAAAAATCGCTGTTGGTATCTTTGAGGAGCCTAAAAGCAAAGACTCTATTAACACAGTAATATTCTCTGAAGGATTATTTTTCAGCAAAGTCATATCTGGGTCGTGTCAAGGGGTAGCTTTTGAACGTAAAGAGTTTGAGTCCAAGGATCAGTGTTGGTATTTTTGAGGAGCCCCAAAATCAGAGACTCCATTTACACTGTGAAATTCTAAAAAAGATTCTTTTCTGCCAAAGTCATATCTGCGTCGAGTTAAGGGAGTTTTTGAATTAAATTTCTAAATTAAAAATAGTCACAATATTTACCTTTGAAAAACTCCAGATTATGTTCTCAACCCCATAATAATATCAAACAACCCCCAAAGTCCACCCTTAGTACATTTCACGAAACAGTTCAGAAGCAGCTCGATGTAAAACAGTCAAGAAATTTTTTTACTGAGATTGATCACAATATTTACATTCAGAAAACTCCAGATTATATTTTCAACCCCATGATAATATTAAACAACCCCAAAAGTTCATCCCTAGTACATTTCACGAAAACGTTTAAAAGTAACTCAATGTAAAACAGCAAATACATTTTTTAATCAAAAACAGTCATAATATTTTTACATTTAAAAAACTCCATATTATGTTTAACCCCATAATGATGTTAAACAAACCTCAAAGTTCATTCCTAGTACATTTGACGAAACAGTTCAAAAGTAATTTAATGTAAAACAGCAAATAAATTTTTCAATCAAAAACAGTCACAATATTTACATGAAAAAAACTCCAGATTATGTTCTGAACTTCATAATAATATTAAACAACCCCCAAAGTCCACTCCTAGTACATTTCACGAACCAGTTCGGAAGAAGCTCGATGTAAAACAGCCAATAAATTTTTTAAATTAAAAATGTTCACAATATTAACATTCAAAAGACTCCAGATTATGTTTTCAACTCCATAATGATAATAAACAACCCCAAAAGTCCACCCGTAGTCCATTTCACGAAATAGTTCAGAAGTAACTCAATGTAAAACAGTAAATAAATCTTTAAATCAAAAACAGTCACAATATTCACATTCAGAAAAATCCAGATTATGTTCTCAACCTCACAATAATATTAAACAACCCCCTATTTTTTGGCTCCAACCCTCAACATTCAAAAGCAACCCCTTGACACCAAGCAAGGTGTGAATAGAGTCTCTGATTTTTGGGCTCCTCAAAAATACCAACACCGATTTTTGGGCTCCAACCGTTAACGTCAAAAACGACCCCCTTCACTCGACGCAGATATCACTTTGTCAAAAAATACTCTTTTTCAGAATTTCACAGTGTAAATAGAGTCTCTTATTTCTGGGCTCCTCCAAAATACCAACACCGATTTTTGGGCTCCAACGCTTAACGTTAAAAAAACAACTCCTTGACACCAAGCAGATATGACCTTTAGAATATTACTGCATAAATAGAGTCTCTAATTTTCGGGCTCCTCAAAAATTCCAGCTCCAAATTTTGGACTCCTACCTTTAACGCTAAAAAGCAACCCCTTGATACCATGCAGATGTGACTTTTTCAAAGAATTATCTTTCCTAGAAATTTGCTTTGTAAATGGAGCTTCTGATGTTTGGGACTTGGATTTTTATAGGGTGAATAGAGTCTCTGATTTTTGAGCTCCTTGCATATTCAAATTCGAATTCATAGATGGGTGTTTGATTTTTCAGATGTAGGGGTGGTTTTTGCAAAAAAAAGAAGCATTCGTGAGCCCAAGAAAAGCCCAACACTACTTTATATTTGGTTTTTTCCATGTTTGAGTTGTTACTTAGGGGGTGTTTTTCGACAATTTTTTTGGTGCATCTGAGAGCCCAATATAAGGCCAAAATTATAAGGCACTTCATTTTTTGCAGATTTTATTTTTGGCACAAGGGTGGTTTTTTTGCACATAGGTGTACATTCGAGAGCTCTAAATACGCCCAAAATTGTGGTGTACTTTGTTTCTTTCTAGTTCGAGTTTCTACATAGGGAGTAATTTTATTTTCGGTAGGGGTATTTTTTGGAAATTGGTTGTTGGCGCGTTCAAGACCCCAAAAAAAGCCCGACATTCTGTCGTCTTTGATTTTTAATTTTTTCAAATTTTTATGGAGCCCAAAAATCGGCAATACAGCCCAAAAAAATCCCAAACTTTTGGAACAAAAAAATTTAGGAATTTTGATTGTGGAGGTGCTAGATTGATAGACCTCAGTGAAGGTGAATATACAATAGCTGTTTTCATTGTTTAAAAAAATCTTTCAATTTCAAAAGTAGCATAATTTTATAACTTCTCGGAAAAAACGTTAGTAAAATATCCAATGAATAATTAAATTTCGAAAGAAAATACGAAGTGAATAGACTGCCGCAAAAAAGTTCTCTGCCGCTACCAGCAAAAAAGTTTTCAGCCGGTATCGGCAATAAAGTTCTCTGTCCGTACCGGTAAAAAAACATATTTCCAGCATACCGAAGAGACTATTAGACGTTTTAGATTTAAGGGTTATTCTGTTATATTTTGACTTTTAACGTTTTATATGGAACGTTTGATGTATATGTATATCGCATTTTATCGTCGATTAGCTACTCAAGCATAACGATTAACCGATTAACGATTCATGGGAGCGAGAAGGTACCTCTGTGTCTTCTAGTCACAAAAATAGTTTTGTTGAAACCCCTACACCTTTCCAACGTCTCCTGGGGGCGCGAAGGCACTCCTGTGACTAGTCTAAGAAATAATTTCGATTACACCCCTACCCCTTTCTAACGTCTCGTGGGGGCAGGAAGGTACTTCTGTGACTGGTCACAGAAATCATTATGGTCACACTCCTACCTCTTTCCAAAGTCACGTGGGGGCGGCAAGGCAGAGCATCCACTACCAAAAAATATTTTTGTGGGTGATTCAAAACCAATCTATTCAGATTATTACATTTTCACAAATAGGAAAAAGAAGAAATCCAAAAAATGTTTATGTATTTCTAAAATTGCTAGAATTTAGTGCATTCTTATAACAAAAAATTTTTTAAATGAAAAGATTTCCTTCAAGAAATTGAGGTAAAATTATTTAGACTTAATTAAAAGAAATCAGACAATATCCATAAAACAAACCCTGCAGATTGGAATGAATCATTTGTTTAGTGTCTCTATTCAAAAATTATTAAATTAAGATTGAAGAGAAATCTATTTTTTCATGAATAATTGTATGCAAAATAAGCATGGAAAAGATTCAGAATTAACAAACAGACTTCTAAACTACCTGACTTCTCGGCTCATTATTGACAAAAATAACCAATTGAAAAAAAGAGAGAGAAAAGGGGAAAAGTCAACCAAAAACCAACCTCTCACTTTTTCCTTTATCCGTCTTTTTCATACTACCAGGGAACCAACATGTTTCGGAGCCAATTTTGACTCCCTCATCAGGGATTATTTATAGGAAACTACAAGGTATGATGAATATATCATGCTAATTGAAAAAATCCTTACATAATATGTACCTGTAAATAAAAATAATATCTATACGTGTACACTCACATACACATATACACACAACACATATCACTTTTTAAAAAAGAGATTAC
>CAKNXH010037725.1:0-11594 GCA_932178445.1 Andricus quercusramuli | reverse complement strand
AAATTTGTTTATAGCAAACTTCTTGTTGAATAATTATATAATTTTCACACATTTCTTTTCATTTCTAATAAATTTCTATTTGTTTGAACAATTTTGATTTGCTTAAGCAGTTTCTTTCGATAACTTTAAAAAAATAAAATACATATAATTATTTTTCTGAATGTATAGTGTATAGAAAGAATATATTAACCATTTTTTAATCATTTAAACAATTATAATTCGTTCAAACAATCACTTTTCCAAAAATATGAATACCAATCTGATATACTGGAAGACACAAAAAATATATATTAAAATATATTTACGAAAATCATTCTATGTGTAATATTTTATATTGTTGATCCACATTTTTCAATAGAAAACAGCTCGAACGAATTAAAATTGTTTAAACAGTGACACGACATTCCCAAAAGAATATACTACTCCTCGAAATCATATTTGTGGGAAAATTATTGTTTAAGCAAATTATATTCGTTCAAAAAATCAAAAAATGGTTAATATATTCTTTCTATACACTATTCGATCAGAAAAATAATTATATGTATTTTATTTCATTTAATTTTTTCGAAGTTATCGAAAAAAAATGCTTAAGCAAATCAAGATTGTTTGAACAAATAGGAATTTATCAAGCGTTAGAAGATATGTATCAAAATTATATAATCATTCAACAAAAAGTAGCATACAATACCAATTTGAGAAAAAACTGGACATTTCTGGGTCAATTTTTAGAAATTTTCAGGATAAACAATAAGCAATTGTTTAGATAATTACTTAATGCAATTACGTGCGCGTAATATTACTTTGTGCTAATAACTTAATAATGCCCACCCGTTGGCCTAACTCTGGCTGAAAGTTGAGTCGATAGTCAGATAGACCCTGGTAAATCGTTTTGAGAGAACCTTTAAAATACGATAGGCTCTACTGCTGTTGACGTTGGGCCGCCTATCGGCATAATATCAAGTAGTTCAAGTAACCTCACTGCGCCAGACCATCAGCTCAACTCTGGTCCAAAAATTAGCTGATAGTCAAATTAATGGTCGGGGAACATACGGCGCGAACCCACGCAAGTTTCAAAATTTACTTTTTGGCTTTTTGTATTGCTCGATCTGTCCTACCCATCGTGCTTTTCTGAGAAGGTGAAAAAATTGAATTTTGCTATTTTTAATAAAATAACAAAGTTTCCAAAGGGAGTATCCAAAGAGGTACTCGGAAAACATAAGGGGCTAACTTCGTATAGAGTCGTATGGACATTCATGATTTTTTATTAGTCCCGTGAGGTTGTAAGAAAGAAATACTAGTCTGCGGTGTTATCAGTCGGTTCTAGAGGTAGGTATGGACACAACAAACACGTTTTTGCCCTTATATGATATCAAAAACTTCATATAAGAGCCAGCTATTTTCCAACAAGTGACGTGCGTGAGTATTCCTCGTTGCTACATAATTAATTGTTAAAAGTACTCAGGAATTGGACTAAGGTTATTATGACAGAGTTTTTGAAGCAATGCAAAAAAATCATCCCCACAAGTCGATTTTTCGCGAAAAAAATTAAGACTAGTGTTGAGCATCGCGAAAGCCGTCAATAACACAGGCCAATACATTTTCACACCCACAGACCGGACATAACCTAAAAGTGCAAAAAACACGGTTTTTTGCTATCTTTGAGCTTCGCTCACATTGAGAATTTTTATTATATTGCAAATCTGGGCACGGCGTCAGAAATCTACTATCTTCTACTTTAAAAACCACTACCCACTTTTTTTAAACGGATTTTTACAAGCCGATATATCGTTCTTTGAATTTTAGAAACTTCAAGTTACAGATGATACTGAAATACACGAGAAAAAATATCTGCGAGGTTTAACAATAAACTATCACTTGATCTTTTAAGTGTAAAGTCTATTTTATAATGTGATACGCCCAGATGAAACTTTACACGTGTAGCATTCAAAACTTCAAAATAACGGATATAGTTTATTATAGTTTTTTAGTTTTTTCTTTGCTTTTGTTTTTAGTTTTTTTATAGTTTATTTATTATAATTATAAACAGCAAGCTATCAAGTACCGCATAACATAATATAAAACATGGATGGAACTCACATTTAATGTATGCTGATTCTAAAAAATCTTAAGGATAACTTTGTCAGAAAATAACCTCAAATACTTATGCAAAACCATATGTCGCTCTATATTTGTACAATTGCGATAATCAGACCTAATATGCTATGCTGACAACATACTATCCATGACAGGTTAATCCCAAATGCTACAGAAAGGTTATAAATCAAGAAAACAATAACTTGCCAGCCTCGAACCCCAGGAAGGTTAACCCTTTTCAGAATAGAGTTGGCGAGAAATATTTTCAGGTGTTTGTCTCCAGCGGCTATTCTTTCTCCGAAAGTCCTTCTCAGAAGAGTTGGCGACTCTTTTTACCAGGTGTTTGTCTCCAGCGATTGTTCTCTCTCCGACAGTCCTTTTCAGAATAGAGTTGGCGAGAAATATTTTCAGGTGTTTGTTATCCTTGAGATTTTTTAGAATCAGCACACATTACATGTGAGTTCGATCCATGTTTTATATTATGTTATGCGGTACTTGATAGCTTGCTGTTTATAATTATAATAAATAAACTATAAAAAAATAAACTATAAAAAAACTGAAAACAAAACCAAAAAAAAAAAAAACTAAAAAACTAAAATAATAAACTATGATGAACTATATCCGCCATTTTGAATTTTTGAATGCTACACGTGTAAAGTGCCATCTGGACGGATCACATTATAAAATAGACTTTACACGTCAATGATCAAGTGATAGTTCATTGTTAATCCTCGCAGATATTTTTTCTCATGTATTTCAGTATCATCTGAAACTTGAAGTTTCTAAAATTCAAAGAACAATATATCGGCTTGTAAAAATCCGCTTAAAAAAAGTGGGTAGTGGTTTTTAAAGTAGAAGATAGTAGCTTTCTGATGCCGTGCCCAGATTTGCAATATAATAAAAATTCTCAATGTGAGCGAAGCTCAAAGATAGCAAAAAACCGTGTTTTTTGCACTTTTAGGTTAGGATATCTCGAAAACTACTACTACAAGTCTTTTTATGAATTTCATAAACTTGATTGTATTTTGAATGCAGCACAAATGTAGGCGTAGATTGATGGTGAGGCCTTTGTGTTCGCCGAATACCCCTTGGGATAGCCCCTGGGAAACTTGGAAAACCCAAAGTTGGAGAAATATTACAAATATTGCTCTGAAACCTTGATATATTGTATATCACACTATTTTCTTTCATTTTTGTGAACGCTAATAAAATATGACACGGAAATACTTTTAACACTATGTCATCACTTCACCAACAAAACCCGTCGGAAAGGGGTCAGAAAAGCGTACTAGTCCTGAATGCCCCTCATTCAATATCATTTCAAATTCGAAGGCACCCCGAAAACTTTTTCAACTTTTCCACGAGTTTCTCAAACACTACTCGTCGGCACCACCAAACCTTTTCCAACTTCTCTTGTTGGTGAGGGGTTGTAGGGTTGAATGAGGCTTCTGGAAGAGTTTGAAAGAGGATGGGAGTGTCTTTGAGTTGAAAACAATTCCGACTGGGCGGAATTTATGACTGGTAGCCCCACTCGACCCCTTTCTAACAGTTTCTGTTAATGGATGGGGAGTTGTAGGGTTTGATGAGGTATGTGGGAAAATTAGAAAAGGGGTTATCAGGGTCTCAGGTTTTCGAAAGGTTCGAACTCAAAACCATCCCGACTGGGGGGCATTTACAACTAGTACGCACCCCCGACAACTGTTCAACGTTGTTTGTTGGTGGGGGGTAAGGTTTGAGGAAGCTTGTGCAAAAGTTGCAAAAAAGGTCGCGGTGCCCTTCAATTGGAAAATATACCGATTGGGCTGTATTCATGACTGGAGCCTTTGAAGCTACATATAAATTTCCCATTTACTCGAGTAACAAAATTTTTTAGTACATTCCACTGACAATTAGAGCCAAAAGCACGGCTTTTGACGTTGAGATGCTTCTGCGATTTCTTTTGACTAAAAGTAATGTTCTTTCCTTTAAAAAACCTCCCACTGTTCGACTTCTGGTTAGAGCTTTTCTGAGTTTTGAAAAATAGCAAAAACGTGATTTGATATTTTGACACCTTTTTCTAGAAACTTGAAGTGATGAAGCATTCTTATTTCCAGCTTCGCAATAAGCGGGAAAAAATCGGTTTAAATGAACTGTTTGCTTTTATTAGCACCGAATCAGTGTCGGTCAGTATTACGTTTTAACCACCGTTTGAATATAAAAAGAGTTTATTTCTCACTTTAAAAAAGCGTTCAACTACAGGCGAATATGATCAACATTTCTTGAATATAGAACTCTATATAACCACCATTAGAAAAAAAAGTCGACATTTCTAAAATATATTTAGGAAAAATTGTTCTATCAACTGTAAAACTGTGCTAGACAATTATTTTTGGAATCATCTTCTTTTGGTATTTGAAACTTTCCTTTTTTATGATAAACATAATTCTAGGAGCACCGGAAATATTTAGTGCACGCTGATCGAATTTCAGTTACCCAGACACGACCAGCTTTCAATCCTTATTATTCTATAGGAAGAGAATTGTTTGATTGTCCATTTCAAAAATATATTCATATCCAGGGCCTCGATTCGGTTTCGGTTTCGATTCCTTTGGCATAGAACTTAAGGGCCTATGAAAGAACCACCGAACGTGTCCTCGGGTTGCGGATATAGGGTCCCTGTACCAAGGGTTTCTGCTGAATATACTTACAATAATTAATAAGCAGTCACGGACAATTGTCCAGGGATCGTCCCGAAGGAATAACCTCTAAGCAAAGGTGTAACAACCATGCCGTAAGGCACCTGGGTAAGGTGTTTTATACGGTGACCTGAGATACCGCGCGACCTCTTAGAGTGCCAGCCTTGTCCTTGCAAGCGGGGCTCTACAAGGATGGGCGAACCCTTTCCCTAGCTGCTCGTGGGAGCAACAATAGAAATATCAAAACACCAAGATGCTTTAGATGCGGTTCAAAACCATCGAACGCGCAGAGTACCCGAAAATGGGTCGGTAAACAATGCCGATCAACTCATGGATTACGTGCTAGACTGCTACGATGCGAGCATTATCCCTGTTCGCGGAGGCTTCATGGCACGTATGCACACTCAGTGGTGCCAGAAACACCCAGAGCTTCAGCATGTTTCGCATCAGTCTTTGCGAAGTTAAGCCGACAACCTCCGGAAAAATGGATATGTACGCGGAGCGCTTCCTCAACCGCTGCCTGAGCAAGCTGCAGACGAACATGAAAAGACATTAAGAGCAACCGCAGAAAGTAGCACCTTCTGAAAGATGATCCCAATTTCAGTACAAGGAGGAACATCAACATGCAAGTTCCTCTTAAGCCACAAGATCTGGCTGGAATGGATGCCTCCCTTCGTGGAGATATCTCGCAAGAGTCCGGCTTCTGGACCATCAAATGTTTAGTTCATGGTGCTGCGAAAGTTTTGGCTGATTCAAATCGAAGGATCAAACCGACGATGTATCAAAAGACTAGAAGACGCTTGCATCAACTGAACAAGAAAATTGGATGGGCAAGGCAGACTGCCTCCCGCGTTCAATGTGTGATTGATTACATAACATCTGGCAGACCGTTCACGGAAAGGGTTCAAAAGTTTGCCTATGAACTAAGGATCTTGTATCACACACTAAACAAGTCAAAGCCGCTGACATTCAAACAGCATATTGTTGACAAAATAATGCTGTTATCTGACTCAAGGAGGAGAATACAGGAGAGGGAGAGATGGATCAGAGAGAATCAACAGTTTCTCGCTGACCCACCGCGCCTCTTTAGCGATCTCCCTGTTTCTGTTAAAAATCCACCCAAGCCCAAGGAGGTAGTGACTTTTTGGAAAGAGGTGTAAAGGATCCCGAAAACACTAGAGTTGCTTGAAGATATTGACAATATCATCCGCTGCAAGGAGTTTGGCGACAACCTCATACAATCTGAGGCGAATGTTCATCAATCACTGCCGAAAAGGTGAAAAAAGCACTTAGAGGCACAACAAACTTTTTCGCTAGTGGACCAGATTCTATCAAGAACTTCTGGTGGAAAAAGTTTACTTTTATACAACAATAATTGCCCCGCATATTCACCTTATATTCAAAGTCAGAGACGCTCATTCCACAGTGGCTGGTGTTAAGACGCACTATACTCCAGCGGAAAAAGGCTTATAGAGTTGGAGAGCTGGGAAGAAAAGTTGGGGTTAATGCGGAATAAGATTAGGATACAGGATGAGGGAGTTTTTATGGATCACGATTTGACGAGAAAGGAAAGGGACGTACAGAGAATGCTTTATGACAGGGCGAGGAGGGAGAGGCGAGAAGGGAGATCGGCGAAGGTGGGATATCGAAAAATAAGAGTAGACGGGAAGATGTGGGTGTGGGATGAGGAGAGAGAGGTTTTGAAGGAAGTGCAGGGGGATTTGTTTCGTAGGTAGTAGGGGGTGGGGGTAACGCACGGTAGAGAAGTAGTGAAGGTGCTGTACTGGAACGTAGCAGGGGCAAAGAAGAAGGACGACGAGTTATTGAAGTATATCAAGGAATTTGATGTTGTTGGACTGGTAGAGACGTGGGCAGAAAGAAAGGAATGAGATAGAATAGAGCCGAAGCTACCAAGGGGGTATAGGTGGAGACTTGAGGAGGCGGTCAGAGTGAAGAGAAAGGAAGGGCCAGTGGGGGTTTTATAGCCGGGGTTAGAAATGGATTAGAGGAAAAAGTTCATGGAGAGGAAGAGGGGGAGGAAGTGCAAATCAGGGAAATAAAAATAGGAGGGATAAAATGTAAGTTTGTGGCAGTGTACAATAAGGATGGGATGGAAAGAATTAAAGAAAGAGTGGAAGACCTGCTGGGTGAAAAAGAAGAGGGTATGGTGGTACTGGGTGGGGATTTTAATGCGAGGTTGGGGGGCGAAGGGGGACTTTACAGGGATGGGGAGAGCTTCGAAAGGAAATTGAAGGATAATGTATTAAATAAGGAGGGAGAGATTCTAAGGGACTGGATGGAGGATAGAGGGTGGGCAGTGGCGAATGGTATGGAAAATGTGGACGAAGAGGGAGAATACACATATGTAAGTGACGTGGGGGTACCGGTGATAGATCATGTGGTCATGAATATGCAAGGATGGGAGGAGACGGAAAAATTCGCAGTAGAGGGGAGTGTGGAATCAGAACATCAGCCATTGAGTCTGTGGATAAGAGGTGAGGGTGGCAGAAAGCGAGGCAGGGAAGAATTCTCGATAGGGGAGAGGGTGACCTGGACGAAGGAGGCGATAGAGAAGTATCAGGAGCAGCTAGGAAAGGTACGCTTCGAAGGGGAGTCGGTGGAAGAGATATGGGAGTATCTGGAAGAGAAGGTGAAAGGTTGTGTGCAAAAGAAGGTATCTAGAAAGAAGAAGAAAGGAATGGTGAAGCCGTGGTGGGATAGGGAATGTAAAAAGATGAAGAGGAAGTACAAGAAGTGGAAAGAGGGTAATGCAAGAAGAGAGGAGTACGTAGAAATGAGGAAGGGGTTTAGATTGATGTGTAAGAAGAGAGAACAGGAAAGAGAGAAAGATCTGGAAGAGGAGTTAGCAAATGTTAAGACAGAGGGGGACGTCTGGAAGATAATAAATAGGTTTAGGAAGCGTAGGGTAGGGCTTAGCGAGAAGATAGGGAGTGAGGAGTGGAGAGTTTTTCAAAGAATCATTCCAGGGCTCGGATTCAAGGAAGACGGAAGGGGGAAGTAGAAGAACGGGGAGGCAGAGACGGAGGAGTTGAATGACGAGGAGATAGAGAAGCAGATAAGGAAGTTGAAAAGGTCAAAAACAGCAGGGTTGGATGGGGTAGAGAACGAAGCATGGCTGTTTAGTACAAAAGAGGTTAGGGAGAGGCTGAAGGAGGTAGTGAAGAAAGTATGGAGGGGCAAGGGATTCCCAAGAGGGTGGAGAGAAGAGTTTATAGTGCCCCTGTATAATAAAGGGGATAGAGATAGGCAGAAAAATTATAGAGGGATTACGCTTATGAATACGGCGTATAAGGTATATGCGAAGGTGGTGGCAGCGAGACTGCGGAAGGATGTCGAGGGGAAAGGAATATTGCCGGAGTCGCAGGTGGGATTTAGGGTGAGTAGGAGTACTATCGACAATATATACGTGCTGCAGCACGTGGTGGATAGAGAAATAGCGAAGAAGGGGACGAGAGTATATGCGTTTTTTGTGGATCTCAAAGGCGCGTTTCCGTCGGTGGATAGGGGGAGGTTGTGGGAGGCGATGGAGGATAGGGGAGTAGAGAGAGGCCTAATTGAAAGGGTAAGGGAGATATATGAAGAAAGCAAAGACAAGGTAAGAGGAGGGGAGGGGATTTCGGAGGGATTCTGGATGGATAGGGGGCTAAGGCAAGGGTGTTCACTGAGCCCAACGCTTTTTGCGATTTTAATTGCGGATATGGAAAGTAAGCTGGAGGCCGGGGTGGTAGGAAGAGTCAGGATAGGAGGGGTTAGAATTTGGTCACTAGTGTATGCAGATGACATAGTGTTGCTGGCAACCAGCGAGGAGGCCTTAAAGGAGATGGTGAAGAGGTTGAGAAAATACCTGGATGAAAAGGGGTTAGAGCTGAATGCGGAAAAGTCCAAGGTTATGGTGTCCAGAGAAGGAGGGGGAAGGGATAAGGGAAGGTAGTGGAAGTGGAAGGGAAAGGAGGTACAGGAGGTGGAGGAATTTTCGTACCTGGGCTTGGTGTTTCGAAGTAATGGGGGAGTGGATGGTCACATAAAAGGGAGAGTGAGGAGGTCAAATGTGGTGATGAGGAAGGTGTGGGGGTTGGGAAAGAAGTTATTCGCAGATGACTTAGAAAGGAGAATGAAATTGTTTGATTCACTAGTTAGGGAGTGTAGCTGCTTAGGGAGTGTTGGTGGGAGAAGGAGAACAGGGGAGGTGGTGGGAAGATGGAGGCGGAGAGAGAACGGTATTTTAGAATGAATGGACTGCCGATGGATGAAGTGAGAAGGATGCACGAGGAAGGAAGGAAGTTTCATGACTTGGTTAAGCAAAACAGCGTGGAGAGAGAGAAGACAGAAGGGGAAGAGAGAATAAGAAAGTCAAAATTTAACGCGAACTATGTGTGGATTGTTCCAGGGGCAAGAGCGCAATATTTGTGTGTGGAAGGAGAGAAAGCGAGTCAGGAACTTATAGCGGGGATGAGGTGCGGGTGTATGGAGGGTTTCAATAGGTTCTGGCTCTCTCGGGAGAAGAGGATGTATGAACTGTGTGGAAGGGGGATGCAAGAGTGGAGCACTGGTTGGAGGAATGCGTGGAGGTGGAAAGAAGTGAGATAAGCATGGAGGCATTGTTGTATGAAAAGGGGGAAAAAAGGGCAGTAGCATGGGTGATGGGAGTGTTTGGTAAGATGGAGGTGAAGAGAAGGAAGGAGGAAGAGGAATGGAGACGGAAAGATTGTAAATAGGAGAGGAAGTAGATATAAGTAACATGTAAATATTGTAAATAGTAGGTAAGTAGTAGGTATTAGAGCGAAAACAGAGGTTGGCAAGCGAGGCAATGCGAAAAAGTAGGGACATGCGAGCGAGGCGAAGCGAGGAAGGCAAGGCTATACGAGCGTGCGACTTAGAGATAAGGAATGGATGGATGTTAGTTTTTAAAGGGTAGTTTTAAGAAAATTCTGTAAAAATATATGTGTAAGTAAGTCAATTTTTTAAAGCCAGCAGGCTGGAAAATAAACGTTTATCTATCTATAAAACTAAACCTAACCTAATACAGTTGATGAAATTTCAGAACAATATTTCCTTTTGATTGGATTAATTTGAGCATTCTCACTCCGTCCTGTTATATTATGTTTTGATTGCCGAAAAATCATAATCACTGGAAGAAGCAACTGAGGAATTGGAAGAAACATCTCAAGTTGGATTTTAATGTGCAGTGTGTGGAAAAGAATGTACTCTAGCTCGTTTGTGCGAAGTATGTGGCCTGATTCCCGATTAAAAATAATTCGTCTTGGCTAAGTCATCATCCAAGACATAGCCAAGATATAGCCAAGACGTTTTCGTGAGTCTTGCCCCTGACCGCAAGCGAGACTTCATTTTTCGTCTTCAAGTCGAAAGTTTTTGTCTTCAAACCAAACTCAAGGACACCGACAACAGAAGGCTCACAAGACCTCCCAGGGTTATCACTAATCCACTTTATATTTCACAGAATGTTTGTATCTTTATAATCTTTTTACGGAAAATTTGATATGTCTGTAGTTCTTTAGACTGTCAGGCTCCGAAAATTGCAGACCCTGTCGGTGGGGTCCACAGTTTAGAGAGGTCAGAATATTAAGAACAATAAGATTCACAAATGAAAAAACTTTTGTAATTTTGACCCTGTCAAACATGAAAGCTATGAACTGGTAACATAATTTTCTTTCGAAAGAATTCTGTTTACTTCTGAAGACTTGAACTTTACGTCTCAAAACAAGTCCAGCCCGACTGATCTTAAGACAAATCCACCTCGACCTGTCTTCAAAACCCGCTGTAAATCTTAGCCATAAACTCAAGACTTACATCTTTGTATCCTAAGTTCCGCCCCTGGCCACCAGTGAGACATAGTCGACTTGGAGACTAACTCAAGACGAACCAAGTCGAATCCAAGACGAAATATTTTTACACAGGTTGTGCATTTGATTTGTGGAATTGCGGTGGCAGAAATAAATGTAGGTTATAAAAGTGAAATAATGCGCAGTCTCTACGAAAAGTATACACAAATTAAGAAAAAAAGGTTCGCGGCTCATCTAGGCTTCAGTAAACAAGCATCCAATATGCTTAAAAATTCAGATTGTAAGTTTCCTCCAGAATAGTAGGTGACAACATTTCTGTGCGCATACCAGATGTTGATGGAGGACGTGGTGACCCAAGAAATATTCTAGCTTGTGTTATGAACACAACAGCTCTGATTGTGCCAATAAGTAAGCAAAAATATTAAACACGATTCTTGGTTAGATAGATCTTTTAATTTTAATTGACATACGTTTAATACATATGAATTTCCTTATATAATTATTTTTGTATCGTGAATTTCCAGTTAAATGAAGAATTTATATTAAGTATATGGAATAAATCGATTCACATATCATTACTTTGACCCTAAGCTTCTTCTCAAATTGGAAATACGTTCGTCAAATAAAAGTATTTTTGGCTTTGGCCAGCATAACCTGGCCACTTCGCGATTTGGCCGGCCAAAGCCCGGTACCACGCCTAATTTTACATTATAAACAAGTTTATACAGATTATTTTTAAGAAGTCTCTAATTAATATTTTGTTACGAAAATTTTGTTCAGAAAATATCTACTTGCTAGGAAAGCACATTCTCATCGCGCAGCGCGCGCACGGCTCGCAAGTTTGAGCGCGCCTAGGGTGCGGGACATTTGGTTCTCTTGCTTCCCACTCGATAATGTATTTACTTCGCGCTGCGCGCTCGGTCGTTGTACTTCCCCCACATTTGTGCACATACCTTTTAAAAATAAAGGTCAAAGCACAGACAACTGTAATTTGGTTATTGTG
>CAKNXH010037714.1:0-17614 GCA_932178445.1 Andricus quercusramuli | reverse complement strand
CCCCCCCCCCCCCGTGACCCTCCTTTATCACTTTCCTCATAATAATAATAATAATAAAATATACATCCTTTCTTAGGGGCTGTGCATGAATTATGTAAATTTTGTTTCTGAAAATTATAGCCATAAATGTTAAATGTTTACCAACCCCCTCCCCATTCTGAAGTAAATAGGGGGGGGGTAAATTTTTAATTTTTCTTATAAATTGATAAAGTAGTTCAACTTTCAACCAAGTAATTAAATTTTTATTTAAAAAAAATGAATTCTGAAGAAAAAATATAATAGTTAATATTTCAACTATGTTTATTAAAAAAAAAAACAGTTGAATTGAACCAAAAAAGACGAATTCTCAAGAAAATAGTTGAATTCTCAACCGAAAAAGATTCCGTTTTCAAACAGTAACATTTTCAAGAAAAAATAATTAAATTTCTACCGAAAGAGATAAATTTTCAAATCAAAATGAGGACTTTTCAACAAGAGTCGAATTTTTAAACAGGAAAGATTTTTCAGTCAATAATGAACAAAAAATTCATCCAAAATGTTGAATTTTTAAAAAATCAGCTTTCTGTGAAAAATTTACATACATTTTCAACCATTTGGTTATATTTTTAAACCGGAAATATGATTTTTCAACAAAAACTTCAATTTTATCCCGAAAATATAATTTATTGCCGATAAACTTTGTTTTCGACCAAATAGTTACATTTTCAACTAACCAGTTAAATTTTTATTACAAAAAAATAACTTACAGCGAAAAAAACGAATTTCCAACAAAAAAATTACTTTTTAACAAAACACATACATTTTCAACCAAATGGTTAAATTTTAAACTAAAAAATATGAATTAAAAAAAGTCTATTTTCACCCAAAAAATATGAATTTACGTCAAGAAGGTTCTCTTTCAACAAATTAGTTCAATTTTTAGCTAAAATTATAAATCATCAACCAAAAAAATCAATTTTTGAAAAAGTAATTCAACTTTCAACCAAAAAGTTGCATTTTCAACTTAATAGTTACACTTTTATTTTGAAAAACTAGTTTTTAACAAGGAAAATGACTTTTCAACAAATTCGTTTTATTTTCTGCCAAGAAAGTCAAATTTTCAATAAAATACATAATTTTTAAACAATTGGTTAATTTTTCAACCCACAAATATTAGTGGGAAAAAAATCGAATTTTGAACAAAGTAGATCGATTTTCTACAAAAAAAAATAGAAATAAAAAAAATAGATCAATTGTCAAGGAAACATAAATTTTCAACCTAATGGTTAAATGTTCGACCCACAAATATGAATTTTCAGCAAAATACAAAAATTTTAAACCAAATAGTTGAATTTTCATCTAAAAAATATGAATTTTCAACAAAAAATCCCATTTGTAACCGGGGAATAAGATTTTTTAACAAACAAGTACATTTTCAACTCAAATTATGAATCTTCAACCAAAAAAATAAATTTTCAAGATAGTAGTTCAACTTTTACAAAAAAAATGAAATCTCAACAAAAATGTAATATTTGATATTTCAACCATGAAAAGATTTTCATATAAATACAAAATTTTTGAATTGAACCAAATTTCCAATTCAACCAAAATTGAAAATTTCCTAATAATAAAAAATTCGACACTGAAATTTTCCGAAACTAGAAAATTGCTGAATTTATTGATTAACAACAAAATAATAAAATATTAAACAATGATTCAAAAAAATTAAACTTAAAACTAAATTGTTCTTTGATCAAAATATTTAATGATTGTTTTTTTCATGAATAAATAACAATATTTAGGATGACCAAAAAGTGCCAAAAAATAAAATTCTCTAGACTGTCATATTCTTGAAAAAGAAAATATAATAAATAGAAAATTGCCAAAATTATAAAATTCTGCGATTGAAACAACTGAAAAAATTGTTTTTCAATCAATATTATTCATCAAAAATAAATAAATGAAATATTTTGATGAAAGAAATACTTTTTCAATGTTTAATTCTTTCAAATTAATGTTTGAATATTTTATTATTGTATTCCTAATAAATAAATCGTTTTTATGAAAAAACAATTCTTCAATTGTTCGAATTCGGGAATTTTCTAGTTTCGAGAATTTTAGATTTTCCAATATTTTATAATTCGGATATTCTCTGTCAAAATTTTTTTATCTGATTAATATTAAAAACTATCGGGAGTTTTCAAATTCGGTAATAATATAGACTGTTCGTGAATTTTTGAATTTGGGATTCTCATATCTCAGCAATTTCAAAATTTGGAAAAGTTTTGATTAAAAAAATTCTCTCTTCCGGGATGCTTACAGTTTTGGGAATTCTATTTGTTGGGATTTTTATATTTTAGCAATTTTGTCATTTCGGTTATTTATTTCTAGAAATTTTTCTAATTCGGTATTTTTATATTTCGGCAATTTTATCATTTCGGAAATTTTCTTCTTCGAACATATTCTTCATTGGAAATTTTATTTTTTGGGGTTCTTGAGTCATCCAAAAATATTAGCTTGTAGTTTTTAACGGATAAAAATATTAGCTTGTAGTTATTCAACGACAAAAATATTTATGTTTCGATTATTAAAAAAAATACAGGTCAATATATTTTTAGTTCTTCTGAATTTAAAGTTAATATTTTTTATCCTCAAAAACTGCAAGTTAATATTGTATAATAACTGAATAATGTAAAAGAAAATTGTAGAGACTTATCTTCAAAATGAGCCTGTGAAGTTTGAAAAATATTGATTATTTCCCAAGTTATTCCAATCATTCGCAAACATCGAAATTTGAATTTTTTCTGCAATATTTGTTTATTAAATTAACATTATTCTTAACAGAAAAATTAATTTTTAAATGCAAAATGTGATTTTTTGTCCAAAGATTAATTTCCAACAAGGTTTTTCAATATAAAGGAATTTCAATATAGTAGTTTAACTTTCAAGGAAAAAGTTGAATTTCCCACCAAAAATATTAATTTTCCACTAAAAAAGACGAACTATATACATTCTGAACCAAATAGTTGAACAGATCACCAGGTGTATTAATTCTCTACCAGAAAAGATATGAGGAAGTCTCAAAAAATAAGATAAAAGGAATACAATAATGTCACTCGATGGAAAACTTGATTGAAAATTAAGTTTATTCATTTTGTTGTTAGGACGTTTGATTACCATTCATTATCACGCAGTTATCAGATTGACATTCACAAACTTTTGTATATACAAATATACATTCCAGGTCCCATAGAAGCCGGTCCGGTTTTGTAATTCCTGCAACTGCTGGCCCACACAGTTTCTCAGCGCGTAGAGCGAGAGACGGTTGCGTCTCTCACCTCAGAAGTGCCGCAGTGCGCGAGTACTCATTTCAGTATATTGCGCAATATTGTGCATTTCAATTGGAAATGGTTCAGGTGTGCTGACTGCTTACGTGATGATCAAGAATTTATTCTGCAGTTTGGCTCAAAGAGCGAACAATTTTACTTTGAAATCGATCTTACTCAATACTAATTCTGAAACTGCTAGAACTCTGTTAATACGTTAGAAGTAAATATTAGGAATCTGATAAGTTTTGCAAGGTTTTATTCAATCTATTATTAAACTTGCTTATCAGCGTTTAGGTGAGCCACCAAGTGGTGCAAGTTACGACTGGAAAAAATATTCATCCAGAAATACTCAAAAATGTTATTGATTGCTTTTGCGGAATTATTAAATCACAGTCCACGCGACTTGATTGCGGTCAGAGAAGGTGATTTATGCAAAAAGGTTGTTCAAAATTTGTAAATAACTTCGGACTTTTCTACTAGCGTAGGTATATAAGAGCAATCTCTACAGAGAGCAATGAATTGTCGAAGGTCGAGGGATTAGATAACAGATTGTCACATAGTCTCTTCATCGCCTCTTTATCAAGTCTAGACTGTATTCATGTTCCCACGAGTTTTGAGAAGTGAAACATATTTTTGTCAGAATTTCCATCTTTTCTTCAACTTACATCATTGGTACTTTCTGTATCCTACCCCATGCAAGTATTATAAAATACTCTAATATATCGATGTATCCAAATGAAAAGGTCCCATCTCAGAGACACCAAATAAAAAGGTACTAACTCATGGAAACCGAATAAAAAGGTGCTACAGAGTTGAGGGCGCTGATGTTTCCAATACAATTTATATGGGCTTCTGAAGCATCAATAGTTCGCCCACGTGAGTTAGCACCTTTTCATTTGGTCTCCACGATTTAGTACCTTTTCATTTCGTTCCTTCAGAATGGAACCTTATCATTTGGAGACATCGATGTATATGGCATTCATGAACGTACTTAGCTTCTTTATTGATGCTACTCTCTCGATCCTCAGGAGTTTTAATATGTCCTATGCTTCTTCGAATGTAAACCCAGGTCAGCATCCTAGTTGCACTCCTAAGACTGAATCATTCCAAATGCCAGTTGATGCATTAAATTTTGTCCCTGATTTTCTTGAATTTCTTGATTTATTGCAAATCAATAGCATCGTGAGTATGCATGGTTCCCTGTTAGATCTGGTTCTCACTAGCGTTGCTAATTTCGAATTATATATAGCAGCTGACCCGTTACTACCTATTGACAGTTATCACCGTCATGCTTGTATTATTATTCGTTCTGGTTTTAAGTCTACTCAAATTGCTGCGATCCACAACCTTCTTTGCGAGGTAGAATGAAAAAATCTATTTGACAACAATGGAGTTGATGCCATCCACCTACTAACCGTGGATCAGTAGTGACCTTAAGTATCTTGTCGTAGCGAAAAAAGACGGACACCTAGCGTATAGTAAGTTTCGTAGCCTTGCTGTATCAGAATTTTGCATACATGAGGGTTCAGTGTAAGAGACTGACACGTGTTACCTTAATTTTATTTTGATAGGATTTGTTTTATTAGTGATAACCTAACAGTTACAAGTAACTGATAACAGGGTTATGACATACAAAAGTATCGCTTATTATAATGTTTTATTTCAACACTAGTTTAATGATAAACTTTTAAATAATATTTGGATATGCGCAGATCACAAGAGGTTTAGCCTATAATATGTACAGTGTGGTAACTATTACTGTTCTATTAAAGGCCTTTCATCTACACAATGTTTTTTTAGTCTATCTTTAATTGTTTTCAGAGCCGTAACAAAAATATTTGTATTATCACTACATTCTTCGTAGAATTTATTAATATTCCTACACATTCTGTATACTGGGAACATAAATTTAATGGTCTTTCTAGCAACTGGAAGGTAGAGTAGATCCCCCCTTCTGGAGGATAATCTCGGAACCTTAAGCTGGAGCAAACTCAGTAAGTCAGGGCAGTCTATTAAGCCTCTCAGTATTTGGATTCCAAATACTAAAGACAGTATTATATGTCTTTCGTGTAACTTTAACATTTCAAACCTATCGCAGAGTCGTTCACAGTCACATCCTCTAGGTGGATACACCTTATCTACCTTCCATGCTAGCGCCTTTAGGAACCTTTTTTGGACTTTCTCTAATTGTTCAATTGATTTTTTTCCTTTGAGGGCACCAGATAGACGAAGAGTATTCAAGCTTTGAACCTTACAAAAGCAAAGAACATTGCCTTCAAGGTCTCGACTTTCTTGAATTGTTTACAGGATCTCATAATATAAGACAACATTTGATTAGCTGATCATGCAATATGTTCAACATGGTTCGAAAAAAATAGATTAGACTCAAACCAGACTTCTAGATCCTTGATACAAACTACTCTTGTTAGAGGAGATCCCTCAACACAAGTTCCTTCACATTTTTTGACTCTCTTTTATCATTAAGTATTATAGTGGACGTTTTGGGTCCCAAATTAGAACCTTGAGGTGCGTCTGGCGACGTAGTATAAAGTTCCGATTTGCTTCCAGCGTAGGTAACTATATGTTTCCTATTATTGAGAAGGCTATCGACTATTGAAATAACATTCCCTGGCAGATTAGACCCCTGGAGACCCTCAGATAGCTTTACGTGGCTGAATCGATCGAATGCTTTGGCTATGTCCAAATAAATCACATCAACTTGGTTTCCCTCATTAAGCGCGTCCGAAATGAATGGTGTCAAAAGCATTAAATTTGTTACTGTGGAGCGTTTAGTTAGGAAACCATGCTGACAATCTGAGATGCCGGATCTGACAGCTGCAGATACAAAGTTGGATAGGCAATACTCAAAAGCCTTCGAGAAATTATTAATAACTGATATCGGCCTATAGTTCCTAATATCCGACTTATCTCCCGCTTTAAAAACTGGACAGACTCTGGTTTCCTTCCAGATCTTTGGATGGATTTCCTTATCTAGTGCTAGGTTGTAAATATAACACAGCGGCTCTGAAAAAGAATTCGCACAATTACGAGCCCGGAAGCTCGGTATTAGATCTGTACCTGATGTGTATTTTCCTGGCAGAGCCTTTAAAGCTAGTTTAACTTCTAGTGATTCCAGCTTAAATTTATACCCGAAACTATCGCTAATGTTTACACTATTTACGCACTAACAAGGATCTGCCTGGTTGTGAACAACTTCTTTTGGGTTTTCCAGTTTCACTTAATTGCCATACATAACTCCAAGAATTCTAGATAAATTCTTTAGGTCACCCAGATAGTTCCAGAAGTGTTTTGGAGGGACTCTATGCTACTTGATTTTAGCACCGAACCAGTTCTACTTTCCGAGTTTCCGTCAGTTTGAGATTGCCTTGGAATTTGGTTATCCCTATACACTCTGTTTTCGCTTAGGCCGGCAACAATTATATTTTTATTTCTTAGTTGCCTGTCGCTCATTTCAATAAGAGATTGCGAAAGGAAGTTATTACCTTCATTCACCGTCTGAGATCGTCATGGCTCCCCTTCTCGTGACATCTTCCATTCGGACGACTCATTTATGATAGACTCAACCTGGCCTACTCTTGCATTCAACTTAGAGACTTCCTTCTTGCTTTGAGTAACCGCTAAATCCACGCGCTTGAGTTCAGCCTTGACAGAAGAGATTGCTGACGTGGCGCTCTGTTCTATTAGGATCTTAATTTCCTCTTTTATCGTTTTGTTGTTTTCATGCATAATAGTATTAGCTTCTATTTTTTTTCTATTTTTTTCTGAAGACAATCAGTAACCCTTTCAGTCAACATTTCGTCCCAATCATCTTTGGATAACATTATAGGTGATTTTGAATTCGGTCCACAGCACTTTGTGAAGACACCCTTTGGAAGGTTTCTCCCCTGATTCACTCATCCTGGATGGTAAAAAATACCACAACGAGCACATGAACTATACTCGTTTATGATCGTTCCAGTGCAGGCCTTTGCAGATTTTATCCTGCGACGCCATGGATTGGCTTCTAAAGCACTACACTACACGCGATACAGGTGATTAAAATGATTGATTTTAAATTTCAGAATGGTAAGAAAGTTCATACCATCACTCAGGGCTGAGAATTGTGTCTTTTCTAATACTTTGTGCCTAGATTTACTTTGTAATACACGCATTTAGCCATGTTGAGGTTATGTAAGAGACGCGCAATTATTTTCAAGCGCTGAGATGAACCTTTAATAGATGAAATTCATGAAAAATTGAAGAGCGATATGACCAGAAAACTGTTCGCTGCTCCATCTTCCTAATTTAAAAATTTTTTAAATAAAATAATTAAAAGCAAGAGTTTCATGATCGAGAATCCTAAGTCATTTTGGAAATTTGTCAATTGTCCTTGTAAACAAACATGCTGATACTAGTGATGGGATGGCTGTGCTCTTTCCTAAACACTTTAAGTCTGTTTATAATGCGCCATCCACAATTGATGTTTAGTTTCCGCTTACTAATACTATCGATTTGGCTAATGTACTAATTAGCCGGGATGAAATTAAGTGCAAATTATTAAAACTCGATCTCAATAAGGGTGCCGGTCCTGATTGTGTAACTCCCTACCTAATTAAGTCGTGCTGTCCATCATTCATACATCCGATGTTTCTAATATTCAACGTGTCAATCTTGAAGGTTCCTTTTCTTCAAGAGTGGAAAAAGGTATAGTTATCCCTCTCTATGAATCAGGATATCACAAGGACTTTAGAGACTATCGACCGATAACTACACAGTTCTTTGCTATAGTTTCTGAGAGCATCATTTATGATGAATTGTATTTAGTTTCTACCAAAACCTTCATTGATGAGCAGCATGGCTTCTTGCATGAAAGATCTACCTTGACTAATTTGTGCTCTTTTACGCATTTTATAACACAGTCAATGGAATCGGGCTACCAAGTAAATACGATTCATACAGATTTCTCGAAGGCTTCTGATACAGTCGTTCACAACATTCAGGTGTCGAAGCTCAGTATTATCACACGACTCAGTACTATTTTTGCATAGTAAATATTGTTATTTTTGGAAATGATAAAATTCACAACACTTTAGAGCTGTAGGAGCTACGAATTGTATGGTATTTTAAGACGTGAGTTAGTATTTTTCTATGCTGAGAAGTATTTTCTATTTTACAGTGCCGAACAATATATTTCATGTTCAGAAGCATAAAATAAGACTTGAGAACGAAGAAGTCGATAGTTTGTATAATATTAGTTATGATGTAGTCAAAAAATACTTATCAATTGCATGCTAATAACTGCCTCTTATCCTAAAGTGATTCATGCTACATGCATATCAAACCGTTCTAACGAGCATGGTACACAATTAATGAAGGTAAGAGCATTAACAGCCAAGGTATAATGAGACATCTTACTACTCCACATATTGAAAATTACCTCTCGCAGTAGATCAAATTTACTCTGTGCCGCATTATTATTTGTTCAAGGGTACATTGCAGATTATTTTACCTCGATAGCATGTACTTCTTTTTACATAATAAAAGGCGTCGCTAGTGACATCTTTTTACAATTATATTTGTTTGATTCTTCATAACCAAGCATGACACCAAGCGTGAACAAACGCATGTTGGTCAGCAAGACATAAGTAATAATTTGTATCATAATTGAAATAGTTTTTATAGAATTTTGTGTTCGTTGCAGTTCTTTTATTGAGTCAATGCGAAAAGTTGAATATTATGTAACAGCAAATTTAAAATGAGTTCTCTTCAATCTTAAGGTAAGTTTACTATCATAATATAATAAGATTGTGTCTTTTTCTTAAGTAATTGATTTTCAAAATTGAATAAAAGTGAATACATTTTTCGATTTTGAATTTAGAATTTGAATGTCTTTCGGTGAAGAATTTTATGCTAGCAAGCACTACAAAGTATTATTTGCGTTGATTTAACGAAAATGAGTATTTGATTTTCTTCCCTCACATTTCATCAATTTTGAAACTATAATTTTTCATTGCTCGCATTTATCTCTTAGGTAAGTGTAAGTATCATTTATACATGAAATTGCAAGGTTTCATTATTCTCTATTTTCAGAAAGAGAGAGAGAGACAGAGAGAAGGTATAGAATGCTCACAAACAGGCTCTGTCCAGACATCCTTAATATCTTTAATTCTACATACTGAAGTGCCAAAATGAGACAAAATGGAGAGCTACGGGACTAATTATTAATGTTCTTGCAAATTGATTAGGAGATCCACTCTTTCGTATAGAATAGGACCAATGAAAAATGTTGAAGAGGAGGTTAATGGACAATTTTCGGGGGTGGAGAACCATTTTTTTTTAGTTAATTAAATTTATTACCCAAAAACAGGATAATCCTGCTGACTGGGTATACATAAGTGAGTATTGCATACATTTGTAATACTACGCTTCATTTAAGGTCTAATTTCTTTGTGACGAATTTTGCAGTCTCACTTTTAGTAAGCTAATTGGTTGTTGCATGATATTTCTCAACATTTTTTTTGAATTCTTGTAGAGTTTCGCTTTCTCTAATTTGCTCTGGTAAATTATTATATGTGTCCAATGTCCATACTACTGAATATAGCTGTATTCTACACTAGATTAGTTCTGTAATACATTTTTCGCAGTTCATTTGCAAATCTTGTTCTATAGTTATGTACATTAGCTCCAACTTCAATCTTATTTTCAGTTTTAGTGAGATTGTTCGCCATTCTATATCATTTTTGCTCTTTCTATGTCCCGAAGTGTATACAAATCTGGTACTTCAACTATTTTGTATAATTTACTATTCGGTTGATCTGACGGTAATTTGAAAATTGCTCTAATGGCTTTATTTTGTAATCTTTGAATTTTTTGTATTTGTTTTTCTGAAGCTACGCCCCAACTTGTTATTTGTTGTTTTCGTTGATGTATTCTATACATCTTTTCATTACGCATATCCATGGAATTATTTTCCCAAATATTGTTTGTATATGCTGTTTCCAAGTAAGTTTATTATCAATAATGACTTTCAGATATTTGTACTTTTCGATCTCTTTTAGGGTTCCGTTCCCTATTTTTATTCTGATAGATGTTTTCAATATGTTGGTTAGTGCAAATGTAATATAAACTGCTTTCTTCTCATTATTCGACTACTTGTTGAAATTAAGCCAATCATTTTTGGGAATAAGGGTCTATAAATACATACATGTATATATTTTTTATGTAAAATACGTATTGCATATTATCATGAGCCCGAAATTAACATTTTTTCTTATAATTATAGTTAGAATTAGATTTTGATCAACTATATCCTGAAAAAACCACTTTATTTCAGCATAATTGTAGATCTATTTGCCATCGGATTCTGAATTTGCTGCAAACCCCAAGAAACCCGAAATCAGTAGGTCTTCAAGTTCTTGTACGTGACATAGAAAAACTGCTACTTGATAAGCAGAATCAAATTTGTTTATTACATTGCAAATATTATATCTCCGCAACAAGTTGTTCTTCTATATTCTTTGCACGCATATTTTTTTCTGTAGTTGATCAAGATTTAGTGGCGTTATATAGTTTACCAACGATGATAATACCCACCCAGATAAAATACGGTCAACATCCCAAAAAGAAGAAAACAAATGAGGGTAAAGCTGTTCCTGCTGATCTAGCTACAAAAATTGAAGAAGAAAAACAAAAAGTTTTCAGTGTTCGAAATCCGGCAGTCTTATCCTGCACGTTCAGGTATACTTATACTTCTAATGATTTCCATTTTGACGTCATTGCTAGTCCGTAATATGTTTTCTATACCAATGGGTTTGATTATATAACAAAGAAGTGGATTCAATAGAAAGATTCATAATCTGTAGTTTATTTATTACTTTATGTGTTCGAAAATGTGAATGTGTGAATGTAAATATACAATGTTATGTGCATTTTTGGTGTGTTTTTCAATTGTAACTAGTAATAATAGTGACAAATGAAAATAAAGATAAATGATAATTAAAAATGGGTTCTGAATATCAACCAATTCAACAAATTGAATCTACCTTTTAAACTTTAATATTTTTAGATATGTATCATAATTGAAATAACCATGCAGAATATAGTAGCATGTCGCCAAAAACTTTTTTATTCAGTAATCACAGCAATTCAACAATGTCGCAACTCTTATTTGAAGTGATTAGCATTAATATGTGACACAGTACCAAAATCTATTCATCATGGTATTATTAGATATTCAGCAGGTGCATATCTATCACTCAGAGAAAAAGTTATCTTAAAACAAAAACATCGTCCTCTTGCCTGTTTTATTTTGAACGACGTGGATATATTTTTTACACAAACATAATTATTTGGCTGCAAGATTAGGTGAAGTTAGTCGCATAAGGAAATATTTTACTGCAAAAGTATCCCTGTTGAGACAAATTAAAATCTTCAATTTAAGAGGAAATTCCATTCACGTCAAGAAACATCCTTTTGTCACAAGAGGACATTTCTCTGAGTGATTAGTTGAATCTAGTTGAGTTTACCATGTAGCACAGTACGGCAAATTATTCTCCATGGTTCTTACAGGTATCTGGCGGTAGCATACTGAGTAGTTTGAATCAGGAAAGTTTACCATGTGGCACAGCGCGTTAGGCTACTCTTTGTGGGACAAGCAGCTACCTAGCCATACTTGCTAGTTTGAAAATGTTTGATTCTACCATGTGACCAAGTACAAATAATTTTCTATTATGCTATTGCAGCTATGATGGAATGCAGGACCTAATATTCAAAATGTCGGGGACTACTATGTCACACAGCATGTATTGCTGTTCAGTACAGTGTAATATCCCTTCACCTCATATTCAAACGTGCTAGGATGAAGTGTTATAAAATTCTACAAAACTCCCTGTGTCACCAGGGTACTATGCGAAATAGTGAAAACTACTCGAATTCTCACCAAAAGTGGCACAATATTTCTCTTAGTACATATTCAAGATTTGAAGATGCTACTTGGAGGTAAACTCCAGTCAGTCCCATTTGAGGAAAAATATTCTAACGTTTTCTATGCAACATCTGAAGTACCGCAGGGGTTGCATCTTGGCCGGCTTGTTCAAGGTAATTCGTACCCGCTTGGAATACATTGAGCTACAATATAATCTCGAGAAGTTGCAGGATTGTTTCTCTTCAAATGGGTTGTTCAAATGGGTTGCTCTTTGATGGAGAAATTTCTTATAACAATCAGGTTTCTGAAGCTATACAAAAATCCCTCAGATCTCTGGGCTTCGTTATTAGAAATTCTTCAATGTTAAATCATTCGCTAGTGCTCAGGACTCCAGTTTATGATTCATAAAACGAGATCAGAGAGAGCACAGAATCGTTTTCTTGTCTTTGCGAACAGACAATTCGGAATGGTGATGAAGAGACGTGAGAACTGCGAGGAAATTAGAACGTTGTTAATCATTCCAAAAAAGGTGTCTAGATTTGTGTTATCCGGTGTATGGCTTCCTTTTGAACCTATTTAAAAGTAAAATCAACTGTTCTGGCATTCTCTCTGAAATTGAATTACATGCGACTAGTATGACTCTTCGTAATTATACGGAGAGAATTAAGTGATCGCGCATATATGCAGGGATGCTAATTTGTTTTGGTAATGTTCTCTCTGAACCTTGTTTCGTGGGTGTGTTTAATAGCACTTGGTGAGTTGGCTCTGAAATTTCTGTACGCTGATTTATTTTTGATCTATGTTAATTTGAAAAATTAGCATATAGGTCTGTAATTATTTTATAATCGAACCGCTATAACATTGTCTAACATTTTGGACCTTTTTTCTACTTCAGAAGCACCATTAGATCATTTTGTTTTTCAAAAAAACATAGCGTGCTGAAAAATTCTCGCTTCCGGATTTGTAATCTACATGCATAAACCTATCTAATTGACCTATTGATCATTTTGAAGCAAAATCCTTGTTGCACGGTATAGTTATTGTAAAAAACATACAATTATGAGATACTATAACTTCAACCTTTAATGAATATTTTTATTTGGATTAAGTCCAAGTAGTATCACCTGCCCAAATGTGAGATTTATCAAAGGTAAATGATGAACGAGATCACTTAGCTGAGTCAAATATATTATAATATTTAACTTAAGGTTACAGATTTTTATTTAAAAAATATAAAATTTCTACTAAAACAGATGATCTTTTAAACTAAAAAGACGAATTTTCAAACAAGATTTGAATTTTCAACAACGAAAGATTTAATTTGAATTTTCAACACCAATATATTAATTTTCAACAAAAAGTTCATTTTTTACTAAAATAGTTGCATATTCAACCAAAAAGACAAATTTCTGGCAAAACAGTTGAATTTTCGCATAATTTTTTAACTAAAAATATAATCTTTATTCTCTTTCTCTGAAAGGCTCTAAACTTTTCTTTAATGGAAGTTTTAGAGGAAGGTTTCGAATTTTTTTTAATTGCCTTTGAAGAAACCTGGAACAGACCTGAAATTTGGAAGTCAAAATTTCGTAGCAACCCTGGCATAAAAAATGTAGTAAAACAGTTTTATTCGAAATTTCATCAAATGAAAACAAAATATCAAAATAGCGAATTTCAGCTACTTCAACTATATGTTAAAAATTATTTTTTTGTGTGTGGAAACTTCAGTTATTTTGTTCAAAAATTTTTTTTTTTTTTTAAACAAATCTAACTGCAAAACTATTTAATTTAAGGTTGAAAATGTATCTTATTTAGTAGAAAATTAAAATATCTAGTGGAAAATTATCTTTTTAAGCTGAAAATTCGAATATTTTTTTCAATTTGCCTTTTAAGGTTGAATTTAACTGTTTTTGATTGAAAATTAAAATATTTTTTGTTTAGCTTATCACCTATTACTATTTTGGTTGAAAATTCAACTACTTGGTTCAAAGTGGAAATCCTAGGTTAAAAATTAATTTTTTTCTTGCTGAAGATTCAAAATTGAATTTGAAAATTCATCTCTTTGGTTGCAAATTCAACCATTTTATTAAAAATTCTTTTTTTTTTTTTTTTTTTTTTTAAATTAATCCCTCCAAGTGCAACTTGAATTATTCCGTTTTGGGTTAAAAACAAATCTTTCTGGTTGAAAATTCAACTATGTAGTTGAAAATTATTCCTTTTTCAGTTGTAAAATCAACTATTTTGTTGAAAATTTAACTAATTAGTTAAAGTACTCAGTTAGAAATTAATTTTTTTCTGGATACTTGAACTCTTTTGTTCGAAATTTGTTGTTTTTTTAAATTGAAAATTAATTTTGAAACTAAAAATGTGCTTATTCCAGTTTTGGTTGAAAATATATATTTTTCGGTTGAAAATTCAGGTACTTGGTTAAAAATTCCTTTATTTTATTTGAAAGTCGTTCTTGTGGTAGAAAATCAATTTTACTGTTTGAAAATCCTAATATTTTTGGTTAAAAGTCGAGTTAAAAGTTCATTATTTTTTAATGAGAATTGATCTTTATGAATAAAAATTTTAGTATTCAGTTGAAAATTTCATTATTTTTGGTTGAAAATTCAACTAATTAATCAAAAATTCATCCTTGATTTGAAAATTCAAAATTTTTTTCCTCTTTACTGGAAAATCTTTTATGGTCTGAAATCCAACTCTTCTTTTTCAAATTTCTCTTTACTATTTAAAAATTTATCACTTTTGGTCAAAAATTCAAGTTGGACGTTCGTCTATTCAGATCTATGGGTAAATTTTTGGTAGAAAATTCATATTTTTTGGTTAAAATTGAATTCTTTTCATTTGAAAAATCTAGTAGTATATTTTGAATTCAGAATTTGTCCCTTTTGCTTCAAAATTCTACTACTGGGTGAAAAATTTAATTCTTTTGTCGAAAATTTAACTATTACCTTTAAAGTTCATATTTCTGGTTTGATAATTTAAATGTCTTCTTAAAGTTTCGTCTTTTTGGTTTGGAAATTCAACTATTTAGCTGAAAATGCAACTGTTTTTGGTTCAAGTTTAATTTTTTTTATTTAAAAATTGAACTACTTGGTTGAAGAATCAACTATTTGGTTAAAAATTCAACATAGACTTTTTTATTAAGTTTTTTTCTTCAATTTTTTAAACAATTTATAATTGCTTCAATTTCGTTCTTCCACTAAATGATATGTTTCTTTCGAAACATTATTAAATTGTTTATTAAGCCTTCATTCATCATTCACTTCTGACTCTTCACGTGAAAAGTGGTGAAAATTCTACGTTTTTAAATTCTCTTACTTTATTAAGATTTTCATTCAAAAGTTATACCATTGTCCAAAAAACTATTATTTGCCTAAACAATCTGTTTCATAATGTTATGAATAGTTTTTTATCATTTGTGGAAATAATGAGGTGATTAATTTTTACATTCATACTATATTAAAAAAAATTGTTTAAGCATACAATAATTGTGTGAACAATTGAGTTGTAATTTATTTATAATAAGCAGCATGGTGACAAGAGATTAGAAAAACTAGAATTTTGTCCATGTATCGAATAAAGAGGCAGTAGTGAATGATCATTAATTGTTTAAACATTTAACAATGTGGGGAAAAAATAACACAAATGTAAATTTTTTTCCCACCAATTGCAATATCATTCGGAAAAAAAATTATTCAAAATGAGTTGAAAAATATTTGCCAACTTATCAATTATATAATCCAACAAATTGTTGTTAAGTAACTGGGGCGTCAAATTTTAAAGCCAAGTGGCGAAAATTATTTTCTGAGAATTTCCTAACTAGTGACTGAAATGTAATTTCCAAGAAGTTAATAGGAAGTAGTTTGTTTCTCCATTTTCACGAAAACTGAACTTTTCTCATTTAAAATCCCATGTTATGGATGTGCGGTCTCACAGACCGCACCGTTCTTCTGATATATTTCTCTCCCTCCCCCCCTCCCCCTGGCTTACCTTTTGGCTGCTCTTTTTGTTGCTTTTGTTGTGATTTAGTAGAGGTAGGTTGGAAAAGTTTGTTTCTGCGTGAAATTGGTGAGTGATGTCAATTAAAAGCTCGTACGCGGTCCGTGAGACCGCACGCCCACGGACACAATTTTATATTTTTGTTTCAATTTGTTTAGAGGTATTCAAAACGCAAGATGTTACACACAACAAACTTGAGCTTGATGCGATTACCCCAGGGTACTAAACGTGGCCGTGCGGTCTACACTATCAACTTTAATATGTTGTCTATTGTATTAATTTCAATATATTGCTTTTTAGAAGCAATTCCAAGCTCTAATTTTTCTATTCAGCTTAACGAAATATCGAAAATTAACGGAACCCTCGCTTTTATCAACATCTGGCACTTGATATCAGTGAGCTAACATTTTCCTTTAAACCTTTAGAAGCTCGCAAAGGCATTGCAAACTGCGAAGTAGAAGAGCTTCTGAGGTGGGTGGATCCTAGTCTTCAGTTTATGGCTCAGTATAGAGCTCACCTGGATTGGCCTTAATGGTATATATTTTTGGGTTTATTAGGGCTCATAAAACTAAGGCATATCAGTCTTTTAGTAGGTGCATTATATACAAGGACAAGCTCTTTATGGAGAACATTTCTCATGAAACAAAGTACCGTTCAAAGTTTCACATCCAAAGATTTTTACCCTTTAAAGAAGGTTTTCACATTTTTTTTTTCACAATAATTAAATCTGATCAATATGATACATTGAAAATTCAGGGTGGCCACTGACCGGGAAAACTAGAAAAACGAACATTAATCTGGTATTTCGAACACAGGAAAACAGCTAGGAATTTTTCTTTTTTTTACTTTTGCAAATCAATATTGTCGAGCCCTTCGAAAAAAATGCGTTTTGAATTATTTAAATTTATATTCAAGATTTAAAGTTATTTTTCAATTACACTTTTCAAAATTGTCTTCCGAAATTGTAACCATTCTAAATTTAAGAAACTATTCACTTACTGAGGTATCGATTTTGATTGAATAGATTTTTTTTACAAAGTTTTACTTCTGTCCGAAAAAAGCCACTGTCGTTTTTACCATTAAAAATGAATAATTTTAAATATTGTGAATCTCCAAAGTTGAATTACCCCTGAAAGGTTGAAAATTATATGATTTTTAATTGAAAGCTTAAAAAATTATTGAATTAGAACTTGACGCGTCAAAAATTGAACTATTCCAAGGTTATTTCAAAATTGAAGACTTCTTCAATTAGGAGCTTTGGCGAAAGTGAATGAATAAATTCAAAAGTGATTATTATTAATTATCCGTCATGATATGCAAATATCACTCTATATGATTTATGGCTCACTAAATATTGACCTGTACTACTTCGCCGTGGATG
>CAKNXH010037711.1:0-17848 GCA_932178445.1 Andricus quercusramuli | reverse complement strand
CAAGCTTTCAAGATCAGATTTTTTATAATAAAACTTTTCTAGCAATATACCCAAGCTGTTGAACTGTAGATACCTCATAATTTGAATTGTTCACGCGAGGCGAAATGATTATACGATCTACGGACCACACTATGGTGAAGAAAGTTAACTTCCCTTCCTGAACAAGAAATTACAAGTTCTTCTCACCGTTGGAAGCATCGCGTGGCCATGGAAACGATTTTCTGTACCTCGTTCCGCAAAACTAACAAGCGGTCTTCCGACCATAGTACGATATTCTTGCTTCATCATCCGTTTCTCAACAACCCTAAGTATCAAATCAAGTGGAGCTATTACATGACAAATTCTAAAGGTGGCAACAAGTATTCAAATGGATCTTGAACACGTGGGCAAGCCTGAAGTTTGGTTATTTGATAGTCGGTAAACTAATCCAGGTCAGGCAAACGTTAAACGGCGAAAAGCTGCAAACCCGTTTGATGGGTTGGCAAACAGTAGTTTCTGCCCTCCTCGAAATCGAGAGTACGACTCGTTAAGTAAAACCAGTCAAACGAGAGTACACCTATCAGGTACGCCGGTGAATCACGATTCCCTGCGACGAACTCGCTTTCAAGAGCGTTTGATGCAATCATGCGAGTACCTCGCTTCTAAACCAGCTTGAGCAGGTACGATCATCCGTTAATTCGACGTGCGCGCGCGCCTTTTCCAGACGAAAGCTCGTTTACTTAGCTGCAATGCGGTTGGCACAACAAAAGGTTTCACCCACAAGTAATCAAGCATATAGAAGAATGCTCGAACCCTCTTGTCCAAGATCTTCCCCTAATCTGATTTTCACATCCAAAAGAAAATCATAAGGATACAATAGGTGATTTACGACAGCAAATAATAAAACCGAAGTTGCAAGACAAATCTCGAAAATATGGAACTTTATGACAAGGGATTGGAAACTTTCCAAAGCTTCCGGTTGTCAGAAGATATGCGTCTAAAAGAGAAGTTATTGCCAACAATTGCCGACATTGAACATCAATATATCAAGACAAAAGGAATGAAACGCGAAGAAGATGGTCAAATTAGAGCTCCTGCATCAAAATTCTGAATAAAGGACGACATAATGGAGTCTGTTCTCAAATATGGACGAGTGAAAAATTAAGGAATCTTCTCCGGCTTGACTTTCACATAAATTTGCCATTCTTGGTGATTTATCGAGCTATATATAATGAATGTTAACCGCGACGATGGTAGAAGGTCCGAAGCTGGCAGAGGCTCCGCGTTATTTACTGCGGCCGTGTATTGACTATAAGGCACTATAAGGCTCTGACGGGTGGTTCCGAGACATGGTTTCGCCGCTGTACTGTATTCACATCGAACGCGCCTGCACGTGCTCGTGCACGAACACAAATACCCTGGATGCAACGGACTACAGCCTCGTGGAATGCCGTCGTAGTGGCGCTCAACCCGCCTCTTAATTCACACTTACAGTTCGAATGCGTTTCGATTTGCCCGGGATACCTTATCCCAACGACTCCTGACATTGAGATAAATCTCCGCTTTTCTCTCACTCACTCTTTCTCTTTCGACGATCTAACTTCAAGACATTTTACTCCCAGAACGACGGCCTTTCTCTTCTGATACCTCGAACTACCACCAAGTTGAACCGCACAGTCGACAGTAAATCAATCCTCGATGCAATACTTTCAAATTTGCTCTTTGTAGAGAGTACCACCACCCTTGTTGTATCTTAACCATATTTTTTTACAATTTCTGGAATGTTTGTATTCTCGAATCATTAATGTACTCTGTTGTTGAATACAATTATCCAATATAACAATTGTATTGTTTTCATTGCTACAATGCAAGTCCTGAAGATGCTACTCCGCAACGAATTTGTCAAACTACAAATCTCATCTTGGTACAGTTCTACACTTCAGAAGTTTTGAAACAGAGATGAACATTCCTAGACGATGTCTTCTCTCTTTGTATAAGGGTTTAGGCTTATAAGTTATAGCACGGATTTGTAGGATGACAAATTGCTTGAAGCAACATCTTCAAGACATTCATTGTAGAACAGAAAACCATAAGTAGTTCAATCTTACTCTAGGAATATCATCAGCAAAATGCACTATCGTTGAATTTATTACGGAAATAATACATGAAAGTTTTGTGGAGTTCCTTCAGAATACAGAGAAGTGATTTATCCCAAGAGATGACGGTCTTCTCCGCGGTATTTCCCCGATGGGCAAATTGATTATACGCTAAGTGTGTACTCTACGCTGAACTCGGGGCTGAAGATTGGCATCAAGTTTTGTCGCGTAAATAGATAAAGGTCCAATAAATTATTCGCACTCTGTGGACGCAGTTGGCTTGGCAGTATATAGCGTAGGGCGCGAAGGGAACGGCGGGAAGGACATGTTTCTCCTCTTGTACCCCGCGTGTCAGCACGCATCAGGCTTTACGAGAGGCAACAGCCGCATCCGTGTCAGCAACCCCTCGCGAGAGATTCTTGTTCCCGCGCTCTCATCCACAATTCACCCTTTTTCCCCCTCGCGAATTTCGCTGTTCCTTGCTCTAATAGGTTTCAACGGTCGACTGTATCTACTTGGGGAAATTAGCATGTCCTGTTTAAAGTAGCCAGCAGGTTTCTACAAAAAAGGGAATTGTGAGAGGAACGGTTGGTGGATACACTCTAGGAGTTAAATTGATGAACAAACGGATATTATGAGAATCACCTCTAGACTGTGGTATTTCTAATCGGCTTTATCACATCCAGCACGTGAGTTGTTATTTCCAGATAATCAATCCGTACTCATTATCTTCTTTTTAACCACCTTATAGGTCCTAGGAAAACGAACTAACAATTCCAAGAAGGCAATTTAAAGATTCCAATCTTGAGAGACTAATTCAGTTTAAGACCTTACACAATCTGATCATTATACCAATAGATAGTTTTGCAAACATCAGTCTGGCTGCAAATGATAAAAATTTCATCATCTCATCTTACCTTTAAAATGAAAATCTAGATATAAAGTATCCCACTGGTCGGGTCTAGTAAGCGTGTGAGATTAATTTCGCATGCTTGCTGCAGGGTGACATGGAGACTAATACGACATAAATGGGATTACAATGGAGGAATACAGTTTCCAATCATGTCACTCCTGTGTCTCACACAGGGTATACGGGTAATTGGACCGCGTAAGCGTCAGGGCAAATACGTCGTGCCAATAAAATTAAGATCGGCAGTTACTTCGTGAATGAAAACCGTTCGGGGAATGCTGCTCGGATCGTATCTTGTCCAGAGCAGAAAATGAACGAGGGAAATAAAAAGTGTCTTGCGACCACGTGTCGACTTCCTAAGGGTTCCTACGTGTGAATTTATTGCCATCCTGATTCTCATTGTGCACGAACCGTAACTATTCTATCGCTTTCACGCCTTAGTCCTTATCCTAACCAAAGAGCAATTACAGTGATTAATTATCTACATTTCCCAAAAGCTGTATTTATCAGACTCTGGAATGATTTATGATTTAACAGTACTAAACGAAATACGACACTACCAAAGGAAAATAATGCACGTGATTCCAAAGGTCATGGGATATGTAAACCTCAAAACTGGATGTGACTTTCTCTTATTGAAGGTTGTGGTAATTCTCTCTTCAAGAGCACCATCTGAGGTTAATCGCCGGGGCAACTATGAAGATAGCCCCTGAAGCAGTGAGTTAAGTATACTCGAATTATTGGGACACGACCTATAAAGGGGACTGGATCGGGTAGATCAGTTGGATTGTAATTAACTCACAGCCTAACAGTATATACTGGAATCAAGTAGTAAATCGTAGAGGTCGACAAGTAGTCGATTTAGATGCAATCATTGGTTTATCTCGGATTACCCTCGAATAATACCTACCACCTGATCAAGAAAATACGTTACGCTAATTCAAGATGAGTAGGATTTTGAATATGCCACGAGCATATTCACAACCCTTCTGTGAGACAACAGATCACTATAGTGAGTCAGCCGTTTGCAACAACCGCTGTCTCCCTAATACCGTATTCAGTTCGGTTCCGCAACGTGAATCGCACTAACGTGCATTGAGAACAGGTTTGAATGGGGTATCTATCGTATCTAGATGCAATAACCACACGGTGCTTCCAATATGCGTAGTGAGAAGCGACCAGCATTCATATCAACCGCTGCAAGTGTGTATCTGTTGTACGTGCCTCTGACACTTCGAGATTTGAGGTGTACAATTCTGAACCTTACTTCATCGTAGCGAGTTTAAATCAAATCAATTTCTGGATTATCAGCATCTATCAAAAACTTGTAGCATTAATGCCATTCTAGAATTTATCTAGAATCATCAAATTTACTATATGGAATAACAAAGATGTATGGTGACGTTAATTACAAGAGGAAGCTAAGTCATTTCTGGCACACATTCCTTTATCTCTTCATAACAGAGAGTACTGGTGCAAACTCTGCGTTTAATCTTCCTGGTTCTTGGAGGAAAAGCCGAGTTATCGCTTATTAGAGTGCAGCACCAGTCCGCATGAAAGCGCTTATTCACCGATCGTTCAAAGCTGCAAACTATTGCGGATATGGATACGCCTTGACGTGATTGGAAGCGCATTCAAGCGTGCACGCAAACTTCTCTCCTTTGATAATAAAACGTATGCCTCGTCGACAATGAACCATCCAATTTTATTACCCATTGTTATCCAATTCCAGCCAGAGGATTTGATTGATTCAATCCTACTAGAGAAGCTCTGCATTTTTTATACATACTTATTTCTATCAAAAGATTTTACACATCAATTTGCATCTCAAAGAGTAAATTGAATTGATTCACATCAAAATCATCATCAATCATGATCTGTTTGATATTGAAACCCTTTCTGTCAATCCAAATTTGTATTAGACTTTAATTTGTAATTTAAAGGACCTCAGGATATTCTCTCTTTCCAAACGGGTGTGACCTTTATGAGTGAATCATGTACGAAGACAGATCGAATTTTTTCTGAGTCAAACTGGAATTTTCTGAAGTGAGGAAATGGGATAAAAACACGTGTCAGAAGATGCTTTCAGCCTAATCTTGTACCTACTGACGTGAAGCAGAACTGGAAAGGAAAATAAGGTGGTGACTTAAGAGGGAAGGAAGAACCCACTTTAGGTTAGGTTTCCGATCAAGTAACCCCTGTTCTATTAACCCTCTGATCCTACTTAGGATTTCACAGTCTTCCTTTTCAAAAGCACTGACGGAACTTCCACTTCGGATAAAGCCACTCCTGTCGGATTACGACCGCTTCTTCACTGATACTCTTACCTGAAACAGAAAAACAAATTACAAATTATTGAAATATTCAAATATCTTTTCATAATCATGGGCTCATTTTCATATCAACAATCTTTACTACTACAATCATTTCTACAAGTAGATAACAAGCTAAGTACCATCCGAGGGGATCTTGCTTGTATTTGATGTTATTAATTAACTCTACAATAACGTGACGATTAATTACAGCAAGAAGGGGACTCGAGCGCGGTCTGCATTGGGGGAACGTTAAGGCCTTTTAAGGGCTCTGATAATATATCTTCTCCAACTTGTTTCCTTGCGAACCAGAAACAAAATTAATGAAACAATATTTCACGGATTGTATACAACACTTCTAATTCCAAAACAAATTTTTTTTTCCTTACACTTTCGTTTTGGTGGTAATATTGACTTATTACCTCATTTGTTATATAATTGATTGAAAATTGAATAGATGACTCAGTGATTTCAATTGGTGAGTTTCTCGTGCAATTGGCACACATTGTTCCTTTTAAATCGGATATTATACGGTCTGTTCTCAATTAGGCGTATGAATTACAGCTGCTGGTGGCTGCGTTGCGCTAGCAGCTTCTCGCATTTCATTGGATCATTTTATTGCGCAAAACAGGTCGGTTGGTCACCCAATAGACTTTTATATACTATATACAACACATGGATCAGCAAATGCTATAAAAGTAAATTGGTAATCTCTTACTAATGTATCAATTACCTTACACACATGAGTGAGCTCAAGCCTAAAGCGTATTCATGCCATTTACTGCAGATTGCTGATATGTTTTCTGAAGATCGTTTGATATATCTTAAAGCCTTAGGTTCAACGACCCAGAAAAAACGTAGTCAAGTGAAAGCCGATAAATTTTAATTTTTCGAACAGGGTATTTGCTTGAGATTGGAATTAACAGATAAACTCAAGAGAATTACTTTTAAAGTCCACTGAATGCAATCCAAAATGAATAAAAGACGGAATATTCTTACAAGGGATGGAACCAACCCTAATTCTGGAATTTCGGGGGCCATCAATTTAGACTGACTTAATCTGTAATCAATATTCTCCTGTGAGGAGTTTATTGATTAGTTTTCTCATGGATGTAAGCAGTTTTGTAGCGATGTATGTAACGAATATCCCTCTGGTGCGCACATTTTCTGGATTTTTCCACATTTTTAAGGCGCACCTGTATATGCAGCTACCCATAACTTAATTCAGTTACGAAAAATGTTCAAAATACACATTTTTAACTTTGATAATTTATCAAGTTTAAACTTCTAAAAATGATAGAAAATGGCAAAAATTTCGTTGTTTATTCGTATTTCCTTGATACCGGTTGAAAGAAAAAAAATCATAGTGATTTATAAACTGTACACTTCCCACCCGCAAAGTGGTATTAGCAGTTTTTTATGTCATAAAAAAAGTATATTTATTTTGCAATCTGAATATGGTAAATGTGTGTGGGAACATATTGAGTAAATACGAACTTCTTTTTTTAAATTGCGTATAATTTTAGCGAAATCAAGGCCAATGTATAAAAATATTCAAACTTAAAAGAAAAACAGACTTTTCTCTTATTCTACTATATATTCTACTATGCTTATTCCCTTAGAACAGTGTGTAAAAACGGCGTGGCGACTCTCGTTATGAGGTACGTGCGTAAAGTATCCGACCTTGTGCTCGACTTTATGACTACCCGTGCAGAAATCGCCATATATATTACCGATTACCGACTAGGGCCTGATCCGATGTGTACTATCTGGTCCCGATAGGAAGAATTCTGTGGCCCTGACTCGTACCAGACCGGGCTATGTACTGTGACGTCATATAGCCTCTTCGCAGCGCCATCTTGACCCATATGCACTAGATGTAATATAACCACGAACATAACCTTAATTTTTGTTTTCCTTCATGGTGTTGTGTTGCAAATGTGCTGAGAGTGATCGTCCGTATAATATATTTTTAACACATTAATAATAAATGCCAAAATTGAGGAGCACACCGCGAGTTCGCAAGCATCGTGCCATCAGCAAAATTCCGTATTTACGCGATGAAAATGAAAGCAACGAAGGTAAGTCTTTTATGGTATTACATTTTTTTTATGGTATTATTAAATTTCATGGCATATTTAATTGTATTGTACTGGATCCAAGTTCTAACCTAAATATTCGATTTCCTCATTTTAGTCAAAAAAATTATTATTGGATATTTCTTCGCTCGGTAGCGCTTTTTTGTAAAACAAGTAGTTGCAATTTGGAGGTTATATTTTGAATTCTACGTTTGAAGTTATGCATGTTATCGCTCCAGTGGCGGCATAAGGGGTAATATTTGTGGATTAAAATGTGGAAATGTAATTTTGAGATCAGATTGTATTAATAATGTAAAACAGTTTCAGATGTTGATGTTGATGCAGATGATGAGGAAGAAATTAATGATGATGTGAATCGTGAAGAGGAAATGCTGTCCCACATAAGCACCGTCTTCTGAAATGCAAAAGACTGGGACGGTAAGGGACTGTATTTAAATTACGTAACAGCTCAAGGGTCCCGCCCCCCCCCCCCAGCCCAGACATTGTGTTACGATTTGTTACGGTAGGAAAATTCTTCTTTTTGGGTTAAAAATTCAACTGTTTTTGTATAATATTAACCTTTTGTTTAAAATTCATATTTTGTTGCTGATAAGTCAACAGAAATATCTTTTGGATGAAAAATATTTTTTCTGAAAATTTGTCTTTTTAATTTAAAAATGCATATTTTTTTAGTAGAAATATTGCAACTGTTTTGTTGAAAATTCAACTATTTTCCAGAAAATTTACTTTTTGTTTAAGATTTGTATTTTTCTGTAGAGAAGTCTATTGAAATCCTTTTGGATGAAAATGCAACTCTTTTTTTTTTAAATTTGTCTTTTTGATTAAAAAATTCACCTGTTTCAGTAGAATTTTCATTTTCCTCGGACAATGCAACTGTTTGGTTGAAATTTAACAATTTTGTTAAAAAGTCATACTTTTTGGTTGAAAATTCAGTTATTTTTTTAAAGTTTTTTTTAATGCAACTATTTTAAAAGAAATATTTCATCTTTCTTGAATAAAAATGCAACTGTTCTGTTGAAAATTCATCTCTTTTTTGAAAATTTGTTTTTCTGATTTAAAAATTCACCTGCTTTAGCAGAAATTACATCTTTTTTGGATAACAGTGCAACTGTTTGGTTTGAAATTCAACAATTTTGTTGAAAAGTCATACTTTTTGCTTAAAAATTCTGCTGTTTCATTGAAAATTTAACTATTTTGTAGAAAATTTACTTTGTGGTTAAATTTAATATTTTGGCGTTGAGAAGAAAACTGAAATCTTTTCTGGATGAAAATTCAAGTATTAAAAAAAAATCTTTTTTTAAATTAATAATTCATCTGTCTTAAGAGAAATTTCATCTTTCTTGGATAAAAATGCAACTGTTTGGTTGAAAATAAAACTATTTTGTTAAAAATTCAAATATTTCCTAGAAAATTTACTTTTTGTTTAAAATTTCTATTCTTCTGTAAAAAAGTCTACTGAAACCCTTTCGAATGAAAATTCAATTGTTTTTTTGAAAATTTGTCTTTTTGATTGAAATATTCACCTGTTTTAGTAGAATTTTCATTTTTCTTGGACAAAAACGCAACTGTTTGGTTGAAAATTCAACACTTTCTTAAAAATGTGTCTTTCTGATTTCAAAATTCACCTGCTTTAGCAGAAATTACATCTTTCTTGGATAAAAATGGAACTGTTAGTTTTAAAATTCTAAAATTTTGTTAGAAAGTCATACATTATGGTTGAAAATTGTGCTGTTTTGTTGGAAATGTAACTGTTTTGTAGCAAATTTTCTATTTGTTTAAAATTCATATTTTGGTGTTAAAAAATGAACTGAAAGCTTTTCTGGATGAAAATTCAACTTTTTTTTTGTTTTAATCAAAAATTCATCTGTTTTAGAGAAATTTCATCTTTTTTGTATAAAAATGCAACTGTTCGTTTGGAAATAAAACTATTCCGTTGAAAATTCATCTCTTTTGGTTGAAAAATTCGTCTTTTTGGATGGAAAATTCAATTTTGTTCGTTCAAACTTATTTTTTGTTAAAAAATTAATATTTTGATCTTGAAAAGTCAACTGGAATCATTTCTGGATGAAAATTCAACTATTTTTTTAAATTTTGTTTTCTTTTTAATCCTAAAATTCTAATCCTAATCTTAAAAAATCCGCTTTGGTAGAAATTTCTTTTTTTTTTAATGAAAATACAACTTTTTGGTTAAAAAATATTCTTCTTTGCTGAAAATTTCATTATTTTGTTGAACATTTTTATGGTAGAAAAGACATTTTTCTGTTTAAAATAAAATAATAAATTTCAAAATTTTTAATTTGTATCTGAAACACTGTTTTATTCCGTTTATAAAAGCTTCTATGTTGAAAGTATTCCAAGATTAAAATTCTGGTATTTGAATATTAATGATAAAGAAAAATGAAAAATTAGATAAGGAAAGATAAGGGAATTTTGTAAATGAAGTTTTCGAGCCCCCTGCCTAATTCTAATAGCAATAACTATAGTAGAACATTCTCGGAAACTAAAATTTAGGTAGGGGGGGAGGGTAGAAATATTTTGTTACAGTTTGTTACAGGACGGGGGAGGGGGTCTCAATGAGGGCCTATAATCCGTTACGTAATTTAAGTACGGCCCCTATTCGGAAGCAGAGGTCCAAATAAACATTTTTCATTATTTTTAAGGTGTATTCAAAATAAAGCTCAATTCTATTAATTTGGCTTTTCATTTAATATTGGGTTATAATTATTTTGAAGGGTTTTAATTCCTTATAAAAAAGTAAATAATGTGGCTAGACTCGGGTAATTAATAGGGGCCAGACCGGGGACAGATCGGGCGTTTGACCGGGCCCCTAGACATGGCTCCAAGGCGGCCACGTGTTTCATGATGAGTCTGGCCCTGACTCGATTTCCCCATCAGGGCCCGATATGAACGAGTCTGGGCCCGGTCGGGGCCACGGCGAAATTTCTGCACGGGTAGTTGTGATATTGTGAGACAGAGGAAGACCTCAGGATTCCAAAAACTATTGTTTTGAAAATTTTGAACCTGACTTGTGGAAAAATGACGATTGGGTCCTTCACCACAAAAATGCACCTGCCTATCCATCGTAGCTTATTCAGCAATTTCTGGCGAAACACGGCTTTACGAAACTTCGGTAGTCCCGATATAGTCCTAACCTGGCTTCCCGTGGTTAATGTCTGTTTTGCTATAGATGTCATTATTATGATTGGCGATTCGGTCGCAAAACGGAAAGGGGAGTGCTTTAAAAGGGATATTATTGCCATTCACCAGAATCAAATCTTATTCCTGGTACAGCACAAGTTCGGATATTTTTCGGACAGACCTCGTACATATAAGAACCATGCAAACTATGCATGCGGACGTTGTTTTGCGACCGAATTGCCAATCATAATAATGACATCTAGTTGACTTTGGTAACTTATCAGGTCTCTTCTGAGAAAGAGGAACTTTGAATATAATAGAAAAAGTGAAACAGCTGAGGAGATTTTGAACGTAGCATACAGATACCCAGAATGCGCTTGAACAGCTTCAGACTACTGACTAGAGTCTTATGCCTGTAAGCCCTGTAAGGTAGACTCTATTTTTCTCCTAATTTTCCGTCCCCAAACTGCGCTCCCCCTTCGTACCTTTTCAAAAATTTTCACTTTCACACTACATCTGGGTAGTTGCTTACCCAGGGGCGCCACGAGAGGGATATGATAACTCAGTTATAATGGATGGCGCCCTCCGTAAATGCATTACCGAAGGTGGTTGGTCCAATAACATAGACACTTGTATGGTGAGTAAGTATGGGGTTTCCAATGTGTACGCGTATTCAGCTCGTACATTCTCTTGTCCATTCACGTGAGCGAATTGGCGAGAAGAGAAACTGGAGGAAGAGGACCGGTAACAGTGGTTTTGGGGTGGAGGGTGCCAATCTATTGGTTCGTCCATCAGTCTATCCGGCACTCAGCTCACCACAGAGCAGCCGACTCCCAGGACAATTTCCCCGGATAATTAGATCTCCACGATGAGTTTCACCATGCCACAGACCCTTTCACCTTTGTACGACTGCAAAACAAATCGAATTTCAAACTCTCTTCCCTCTCGAAGGATTACACTCCACTTAATTTATTTAAGACTTGAATAAAATTTCATAAACAAGAAAAAAAAACAAAAACCCTATCCAATATTTTTAAATTTCGATAGAGCCAAATTTAGATTTTATTACAATTTTTACCAATAAAAGAAAAAGAAAAAAAGTTTCTAACTGTATAAGTCAGTTCTTGTGAGAGAGCACATTTGTTTGTGGGGAAATAACTTTTTTGTGACAGTTTATATTTATTTGGACTGCTTCCAGGAGTGGTGCATTAATATACATTGAATCTTATTTCTACCCCTGTGAATCGACCCTTTGAAATTGGGGGAATTTCAAGGTCTTGCAAGGCAACAACAACTCCTCTGGGAGTGTAAAGACACGTGTGAAGGGACGCTTTTTCCTTTATTCTACAAACCAATGAACAGATCACGTTCGTCCCTAACCTCGAGCATACTGTACACGATTTTCTCAGTCTTTAATCCTGAACTAGTGAGGGTGAGATAATACGACAGCTAGCTGGAAAGGTGAAATCGACGTGACGCCGCAAATTGGTACTGTCTCGTACTTAACCGGAAACTTTTTGTGTGAAGTTTACTCGTAAACCGTAAAAGCAAAATAACTGAGAATACTGGGAATTTTAATTCCATTTTATTTCAAAGAACTCTTTTAGACCCATTCTCAAATTTTTAACTCACTAATTATCCTGAGATTTTGAACAGTACTCAATTTTGGACCCATCACAGATGTGGAACCATCTATTTGGAACCATCTTGAGATTTGGAACCATGCTTAAACTTGAAATCATCTTTAAATATAGCAACCAAACTCATGAATAGAACCATGTTTAATTTTGAACCCATCCTTATCATTCTTAGCTTTGGAATGATATTTAGATTTGGAACCATAATCTAATGCAGGTTATAATTAAGATTTGAACCGACTCTTGGATTTTTAATTGTACTCAGATTTGGACCAATTCATAAATTTACAAATGTCCTGAAACTTGAAATCATCCTCGTTGGAAACCAATTTTATATTTGAAACCACTGTAATTGTGGATTTCAACAAGATAAATTCAATTTTTGGGGTTGCATGAAGCAAGTGAATAACTAAATCAGTATCAAGGGTCACTTTAATCTCGATTTTCAAGTCAACCCACAGCCTTCCGCCTGATTCCCAATCATTTAAGAAACTCTCAACTCTGATTTCTGTTACCCTCGGAACTTCATTTATTCGTTTCACGTCGGGACAAGTTAAAATTGGTTTTTTTCCTCCAGCGTCTGAGCGATTGGAATCGTAAATCAGCTTCTGTTTCCAGACGTCTTGACGTTTCGAAAAGCAGGCAGTCAGGCAAGGTAGGCAGATAGAGAAAGAGAGAAGCGCGTACGTATTCATAATACTCGAACATCGCGAGAAAAACATCTCAGGGTCGACCGGTCTTTTCTTGAATGAGCGTTTATTACACCAGTCGACTGTGGCAGCTTGCCAGCGCACTTGATCTTGCGCGGATTCTCTCGAAACAGCACTTTTATACGGTTGAAAGCAATTTAATTCCTTTCTCGCCAACTTCCATCCCTCTCTTTCCACTTCACTCCAACGCCCCTGGCATCACACGCCTCACGAAAAACGGCGGGTATTATTAATCTCTAGCGAACAATGTTGCATTGTACATGGGTACACGGTACAGTTCAATTAATTCGAAATGTACGTGGATGTCAGAGAGAATCGAGGCACGAAAAAGGTCGAATGAGGGGAGGGAATCAGAGAGTTCGAGTATTGGTAAAAATAACATGCCCACCACATTGACAACTGGATAGAAAGGTCTCGAAGTTGTAATGTTTGAAACGATTTCCTATTCTTCATTCTAAAGCATCAAACACCTCCAAACGCCTTAAAAATCGATCGTTCCACTCAACTCTGTAATCCCACTACACCCAAACGATATAACTCCTTAAGAATTCCCTGAGTGTTGTCCAGGGGGGCAATGACCAGTGCTCACCCGGATCGATGGCCCATGAAAAAGCGCCCCAGCTCAGCATTAAATTACTAGCCGCAAGTAGAGTTCAATCTCAATAGAGATCCCCAGACGCATTCTGTGCTCTTCGTCTTCGTCTGTTTAAATAGCTTTAACCGATATCATACAGGATTTTATCATCTTTTTCCCTCTTTTTCTCTTATTCTCTTTTTAACAGAAGGATTCGCGATGTCACACCGATAACCGGAACCAGAAGAGCTGGTGCTCCGCAGCAGTGTGCAGTCTAATAAATCAGTCGGACTATGTGCATGCGGGGTTATTCGTTGGTTCGTTCCGTCGGCATTTCCTGTAGCTATTCAATTTGCGGGCGTTTCGCGCCCGGTAGCCCACCGTCCCGGACAAATGATTTCACGGTGGAATGACCCTCGCTTGTAGATGTCGTATACACAGAGAGAAAGAGAAAGAGATAGAGAGAGAGAGGGAAAACGTGTGGCTGCGCTTTAAGGTTGGGGGTTGAAAGGGCTGGAGAAGGTTGATAGGGTGAGAGTCAGAGAGAGAGGGTGTGGGGAGGAGGTACGCGAAACGAGAAAGGGATGCCGTCTATCGGATTTGAACGAATCGGAGAAGAATGGGTGCAGTATAGTTGGAGAGAAGAACGGCTGCTGGCGCGACGGAACGTCGTTCTGTCTCGTTGCGAATGTTACCCGATCAATACCGATCCTTTATCCGCGCAGACAGGATTTTCGCTGCGACTTCGCTTTACTCGCGACATCTTTCTCTGATTCAAAGGAAACACTGGCACTTAATTAACGGTTTTGCCTCGCGGATTCAAAGCCCTTTGTCTTTCGATCCGTGAAGCTTGACGTCGAATGGCTTTTGAAACGCATTGTCGGTTATCCAAGTGGTTGTACTGATTTAGTATCAACTGATTTTAACACTAGGTCGAAAATTTCTTTCTTATATTAAACAAATTTACCGTGCCAAAACGGTCCTAAACTTCGATATTTCCGAATGTGGAATCATTCCAAAGCTTAATGCAAGATACCCCATCATCAACGAGATGCATCGGTTGCGACTAGGATCCATTCTAATATTTATTATTACCATCGCGTTACAATATTTCAATCACTTAATTCCTACGGATTCATGTAAACCTAACGACATTAAAACGAGTACTGCATCCGACAATATCAACAGCGAAAAAAAATAAAGTTAAATCTCTCTTCTGGGCTGAAAAAAACTATTGTGCACACATGCTTCTGATGCTGATCAATCGTTTTGAAATAACAGTTTAAATAACCACACGTATGCGAAACTCCATTGTGGGAGACTGAATGCTTTTTAAGTTGGATGAACTCGGTACGATACTGCACTGAAAGCCCTGAATGGAACAGTTTCGCGGAAGGGTGGAAATTGTTATGCCAACGTTATTTTTTTTTAACCTTTCTCTGAATGACTCTTTTTTGTTCCGATTTTAGCATTCTATGTAAAAATGCTCACGTTTATTTCATTCCGTTCGATATAAAACTTCAGGAGGAAAATGAACTTCTGTTTTTCAAAGATAGGGTTGGGAAACTGGAAACAAAAGTAGGATTAAATGAGCTTCAAAGGACCATTTTGGGGATTACTTTAAATGTTCCAAAATCAAACAAATCTTAAGGCACTCAAACTCGGAATTACAAGTCGTTATTGTCGAGGTCGCCGAATTTGGAAGAATTCTCAGATTAGGAATTATAATCAGATTTGGAACAACCCTCAGACTTGAAATTAAAATTAGATTTAGTATTATACTCAGATGAAACATATTCAGAATTCAAACTTGAAGCCATTTTTAGATGTGGATCCAATCCTAAATGATTCTTAAATCCAACGGTTGATATGGACCCCTTCCTTAAATTTGGAACCATAATCAGATTTAGACCTATTCTCCGATTTGGACGCATTCTTATACTTGGACCGATTCTTCGATTTTGTAATCAGTCTTAGATTTGGAACCACAACAAAATTAGGCAACATTCTTAACTTTTACAACAGATGTTCGAATAATGATGAGAAGCATAGTCACTAGCGTCTTACGTTTTCATCTGTCAAAAAGTAATAGAGATATGTCTCCTTGCATAGCCTGCTGAAGAGGTAATTATTATTCACGACACATGTTTACGAGGCAGTGTCGGAAGATTGGATGCTGACTGTTCTGGCATTCAGTGGTAGCGAGTACGAGAAAAGGGAAAATAAAGAGGGTGCAACGGTTGAAACGAGAAAAATGTGGGAGTGCTGGAAAAAGAAGCGAAGGTAGCAGTAATTTTAGCAGTAGTGTAGAAGGAAAGCGGCAGGTCCAGTGAGAGAGTTACTAGGGAGTGTGGTGGAAATGGGAGGGGAGGGGAGGGGAAGGAAAGAAAGAAAGGGCTTAATATCGTGTAACGTAATTTAAAAATGTAATTGCTCTTGTCATGCTCCGTGCTGAAATGGAGCGCTGGGTAACAATGGGTGGTCGGGCCAGTGCTACTGGCTCCGTAATAAGTTTTCATGTAAAGCGAACGAGGATTATCCAACCGTGAATGTGCAGGGAATTATATTTCACGAGCGGAAGCAGACTGTTACTGTTTCTCTCTGGCTCATCATAAATTATACCAGCACTCCGAGAGAACCCAATGCTAGGATTTTGCACACGCGGCTATCTCGATCGAAATGAGTCCAGGTGAGCTCGGGAATGAAAATTAAAACGCCGTAAAACCTCCCGGCTACAGTGTCGAGGACTTATCTACAACAAAGGCCAGCGAGCCGAAAACACACTTCAATTCGAAAAATTATTTTATCAATTCCAGTCTGCGGTTGTTGGATGGTTCAAATAAATAAATTTTAAAATTGATCTTGTCTGGAATGAATAAATAATGTACATAGGTTCGTCAAGATAATAAAAAAAGGCATCAACGAGCCGTGAATGCTGAAAGATGTCGTCAGAGCTTCAGAACGTCTCGAGCCTCGTGAATAATTTGCATTAATTAACGTTCCGGTTTTACGCGATTTACATACTCCCATTAAACTTCGGCACATTTGATAGAGTGTTTTGTGATTTTTAAAATTACATTACATTATGTGCTCCTTTAGAGCAGGTATTTAATAAGCTGGATGGTTTTTTACTTCCGTAAGAACAATCACGGTTCAAAGTTTCGCCTGGGCTATAAATTATTCGCATTGCGGGGCATTAAAGAGCCTTTCGCTGTGTCCCAGCCCCACAGCACTGCGGTCGAACGCCGCACTCCTCGTTTTCCATTAACCTTGACTCGCTTATCGGTTTAGAGAGGATTAAGGCTTAAAATTATTAGCTTGAAATTGAAATTAGAAATAAGATATCCGATATTTGATATCAGGAGTAAGGAATTAGAACCTTCTTGTCTTTAAGGCAAAATAATATTTCTTTACAGAATTAGTATACCAAGGCTGCTCCCACAGTGGGATGAAGAAATGAACCGAGAAAATGTGTTACTGAGTTGCTACTGAGGAAGTTAATAAATTTGCATACTAAATGCCTCCATTATGAGTAATGAAGTTTAATTGCTCAGAGAAGGCTAAATATTAGAAGAGAATTTGCGCACTACTTCATCCTCTAATCTCATTTTATAGATGTTACAACCCCTTTATTTACTCCCTAACTAAAATCTGTTTAACTCCCAATACACGAAAAACACCATCATCATAGTTGACCCGAGAAACCCCATTCTGACCCTCTGAAGGGTCGGTGAAAAAGCGGACGGCTGTTCATAGTGACATCGTCAACTGCTTTTCGATGTTCTTTTCCTTGACATTCGATACGAGCCCCGGGTGTAGGCGGTTTGCAAATATTTTCGTCAGACGCCGGATGCCTGAGCGTGGAAATGTCGATCCATTCGAGTAAAGTCGACGGAGGGCGCATGATCTCCAAAGGCAGATCTATGACAGCACACTATGTATCCTCAGAGATTCAGCTGGATTCGGTTGTACGGGTCGTATTGTTCTAGACAAGCGAGTGGATTGAAGACGCAGCGAGAATGGAGGGCTCACCCAACCCACAATACCCCAACCCACGCCCCTACTCCTACCTACCCCCAACTACAATTCTGGTGAGCTTCTCTAAAACCCCTACCCTTAGAAGGAGCAGTCGCGAGGATTGGGGGTAGGAGGGAAGGAGTTAGTCGGGTGAGTGGCGGGCGAGATCCAGGAGAAAAGAGGGTGGGGAGGCGAGAAAGGGGTGAAGTTGCCAAGGAAGGGCGGAACACGGTCCCGGGACTTGTAGGAACGAGAACAGATCGCCCACGGCTCCCGAGGGAGTGAGACGAGGAGTCTGAATCCGAGATGGGACGAGGTGAGACATATGAAACGGACATGAACTTTGAGCGCTGCAAGAGAGAGAGAAAGAAGGGGG